>JAJPUD010022146.1:0-21899 GCA_023553655.1 Myrmecobius fasciatus | reverse complement strand
CCTAACTTCTTTCTTATTTGTTTTGTGATTTGATTTATCTAATTCTGTGAGAGCAAGGTTGAGATCCCCCACTAGTATATAGAAATATACTATTTCTCCTTGCATCTCTGTTAGTTTCTCCTGTAGGAATTTGGATGCTATACCACTTGGTGCATATATGTTTAGTATTGATACTGCTTCATTGTCTATGGAACCCTTTAGTAAAATGTAGTTTCCTTCCTTATCTCTTTTAATTAGGTCTATTTTTGTTTTTAATTGATCCAAGATAAGCATTGCTACCCCTGCCTTTCTTTGTTCACCTGAAGCATAGAAGATTCTGCTCCAGCCCTTTATTCACTCTGTATGTATCTCTGTGTTTTAGATGTGTTTCTTGTAAACAACATATTGTAGGATTTGGGCTTTTAATCCAGTCTGCTACCTGCTTCCATTTTATGGGAGAGTTCATCCCATTCACATTCACAGTTAAAATAACTATATCTGTATTCCCTGCCATCTTATTTACCCAGATTTATGATTTTCTCTTCCCTTTCCCCTCTCTCCCTTCCCCCTCCGCAGTACTTTATTTTGATGACCACCTCCCAACAATAGTCCTCCCCCCTTTAGAATCCCTCCCTCCCCTTTATGTCTTTCCCCTAATCCTTCTAGTAGTTTATCCCTTTCCTCTTCTCCTTTACCTCCCACCTTCCCACAAGGAAAGGCAGGCCTTTTTTGAAGCCAAATGTGTCTGATATACTCTCTTAGAGTCCAATCTAATGAGATTAAGGTTTACACAATACTCATAGCTTTCCCTTCTTTCCCTCAATTATATTAGATCTTCTATGTCTCTTTATGAGATTTGCCTTATTTTACCTCCTTTATTTTTACTTTATTTTGCCCCCCCTTTTTTCAGTATGATATCCCTTCTACCTCTAATTTCCTTTCCATTATTATCAAAGAAAAATCGAATTGTACCCCCATTCTTTAAGGATACCTATAGTAGAAATATAGTTCTCAAGAGTTCTTTCCTTTTTGCCTTTTTATGCTTCTCTTGAGTTCTGTATTTGCAGGTCAAATTTTTTGTTCAGATCTGCTCTTTTCATTAGAAAAAGGTGAAATTCTCCTGTATCATTGAATCACCATCTTCTTCCCTGGAAAATGATGCTCATTCTAGCTGGATAACTTATTTTTGGCTGTAATCCAAGTTCTTTTGCCTTTTGGAATATCTGATTCCAGGTCCTTTGATCCTTTAATGTGGAAGCTGACAGATCTTATGTAATTCTAATTACAGTTCCTTGGTATTGGAACTGTTTCTTTCTAGCTGCCTGCCAAATTCTTTCCTTGGTGCAATAGTCCTGAAATTTAGCCACAATATTCCTTGGGGTTTTAATTTTGGGGTCTCTTTCAAGAGGTCATCGGTGAATTCTTTCAATGCCAATTTTGCCTTCTGATTCTAAAACATCAGGGCAATTCTCTTTCATGATTTCCTGGAAGATAGCATCAAGGTTCTTTTTTTCATCTTGGCTTTCGGGGAGTCCGATAATCCTTAGATTGTCTCTCCTGGATCTGTTTTCCAAGTCAGTTGTTTTTCCTAGTAGATATTTCATATTTTCTTCTATTTTTTCATTTTTTTTTGTTTTTGTTTGACTGATTCTTTATGTCTTATTGAGTCATTTACTTCTATTTGTTCAACTTTAATTTTTAAAATATTATTTCCTTCAGTCATCTTTTTTAGCTCCTTTTGTAGCTGGTCAATTGTATTTTTTCATTCAATGCATTATTTTTCCATTTTGCCAATTTTATTTTTCCATGAATTGTTTTCTTTTTCCAATTCGCCATTTTTATTTTCCAGTGAATTGGTGATTTTTTCCAATTCACCATTTTTATTTTCCAGTGAATTGGTGATTTTTTTCCAATTCACCAATTTTGTTTTTCTGTGAATTGTTTTCTTTTTCCAATTCACCAGTCCTGTTTTCCAGTTTTTGATATCTCTGTTGCCCTGATCTCGATTTGTTTTCCCATTCTTCTTCTAGCTCTCTTTTAAGATTCTTTATGCAATCTTCCAGGTAAGCCTTCTGAAAGGGAGACCAGCTGAAGTCCGCCTTTGTGGCTTCATCTGCGATTGTTTTCAGAATCTCAGGATCTGGGGACTGCTCTACTTTTTCTCCGTAGAAGCTGTCTATGGTGAGAGCTCTCTTCTGTTTCTTACTCATAATTTTGAGCTAAGGTATTAGTCACCATCAGGGAATACTCCCGCAGTTTCATTTTGCCCTGGGGCAGTTTGCTGAGTTGACTTCCGGTCTGAGTCTGGTCAGGCTAGATCTGCACTAGGACCACGTTTTCAGGCAGATATGCCAAAGCACCTGCCCACAAGCAGAGCAAAGTGGCCCAGGTGTTTCCCAGGGGCTTCCTGGGTGTTCAAAATCTGCCTCTGTTGCAGCCCGATTTCCACCCCAGGCACGCTGGCTTCTGATCATGCCCAACGGCTGATTCCCCTGAGACTTACCTCTGGAGTTTTTTCAAAGTAGATTTTTGATAGAAGTGCGTTGTAATCCAAGTGTTTGTGGAGCCCTTACTCCCAAACCAGTTTGGAGGCTCAATTGGTCTGGGTCTGAGGGAAGGTCTCAGGAGCTCACAGAGAATGCTGTCTGCAGTTTGCCATCTTGGCTTCGATAAATAAGATTCTTACACAGATAGAATTATAATATTTTCCCTGGATTTATTAACTAAAATAATATTTGACTGGGAAAGTGACAATCATAGAATGCTATAATTCCTTGGTAAGCATTCATATTTTTTTGATAGGAAAATAGAAATCTAAAAATATTAAGCAGTTAATTAAAGGTCACACAGAGAGTGACAGAGCTGGTATGAGAAGTAATATCTTCAAATTACTAGGCAATTATACATTGAGAAATAAAGGTGATGCAGAATGTAAAGCACTGAATTTGGAGTCAAAAACATCTGTGTTTCAGTCCTATTGCACTCACAGTTTTGGAAGTCCCAATTTCCATGGTGTCATTTTTGTAATAATAAAATGAAGACAATAAAAGCTCCTACCTCATACCACCACATGAAACAATATATGTAAAACACTGCAACATAACTGTTTTTTTTTGTTTGTTTTGTTTTTGTTTTTGTTTTTGCTGAGGTTAAGTAACTTGCCCAGAGTCACACAGCTAGGGAATGTTAAGTGTCTGAGACCAGATTTGAACTCAGGTCCTCCTGACTTCAGAGCTGGTGCTCTATCCACTGAGCCATCTAGCTGCCCCAACATAAGTGTTTTTGTGGTTATTACTCTGCTTCATATTGGAGTGTATGTATTTACATACATGGAATGTAAATAATTAACTCATTAGTCCTAAGACTATGTGACTAGCAATACTTTGATTTGTGGGAACAGACACTAAAAATAAAATTTCTATCACTTTTAAACATTGTGTGTCAATAATTCAGGATAGTATCAATATATTTTAACATATAGGAGGCAAAATAACTTATGTCCCATTCAATTTACCCACCAGCCAAGGATAATTATTTTGGTTAAAGAAAATATAAAATAACTTCTAAAGAGATATAATTGTATGAAGCTTAACAATAATACTATTACTATTACTATCACTATTACTACTACTACTACTACTACTACTACCACCATCATTACTAAAACTGCTACTACACTACTACTTCTACTACTACTACTACTGCTGCTGCTGCTGCTGCTACTACTACTACTACTACTACTATTACTACTACTACAAAACAACAACAACAACTACTACTACTACTACTGCTGTTGCTGCTAGTACTACTGCTGCTGTTGCTGCTGCTGCTGCTGTTACCACCATCATTACTAAAACGACTATTATTACTGCTACTACTGCTACTGCTACTGCTACTGCTGCTGCTGCCACTACTAGTGATACCACTACTGCTGCTGCTGCTACTTCTACTACCTAATAATAATAATAGCACATATTCATTTGAAGCTTTGGTCTCTTTTCATGTTGGAAGCACTTTCAGAAAAAAAAGGAGTATGAAGAAACCAAGTGTGATATAAAAATGGAAAAAATATTAATAGCATCATAGGAAAATATGATTGATTAATGGGAATTCAGTGAAATATAGAAATATTAGTATGGACATTTGTATTTCAAGCCAAATAAACAAAACCAGGATAATGATATCCCAAATAACTATAACAATATAAATTAAAGCCACAAAGTTCTGAATCACTTTCATTTTTATTACTTTATTTAACTTAATGCTTAAAGATTCAGAATGCTAAAATGGCTAAAACTTCCATCATGCCTGATTAAAAATAGTTTTTTTTTCCTTTGAAGTTTGTTAATATTTTCCAGAAAAAATCTGGTTACCTCCTTTACAATATAAAACATTAAGCTTAATAAATGGATGCTGTGAATATATTTGATAATATATACTACATTATAATCCACACACTCACACCTTCCTTTTGAAATAAGGAAATTATATATTTTATCACAAGTTCCCTGTGACTCAGATTAGTCATTATAATTCTTCAGTTAATCAGAGTTTTGACCAATTTTAATGCTTTTCATTTAAATTATTATCCTTCCTTGGTTTTGTTTATTTGGTTTACTATACAGAAATTCATGCCAATCATTTCATCTTTCTCTGAATTCCCAATAATAACATTTTCATGATGCTATAATATTTAATTCCATTCTTTTATCACACTTTGCTTCTTCATATCCTCCTTTTTGCTACAAAGTGTTTCCAACATGAAAAGAGATCAGAAAAAGTTTGAAAAGAATAAAAAGAAAATACCAAGTAGTTGATAAGCATCAAAGAGTTAAGTGCATCCTTCAAATCTATCAAGTCCAACTTCTTTTGTTTACTGAAGGAAAAAAAAAACTCACAAGGACATACAGTAGATTAGTGTTAAAACCTGAAATTGAATTGCAGTATTCCTGATTCCTAGTGTAGGCTTCTTTAAGTATAACATGTGATCTTTCCAAAATCTACTATACTATAGAACTGCTTACATACACATAGCAAATTCCCACTATTTTGCACTCTAGGGTAATTTTACACCTGAAGGAAGAAAACAAATGTGTGGAAAAATACAAGTTTTCCCTAAACAATACCATAGGTAAATAACAAGAGCTAAGAATGAAGCAAACATGCAAAAGACAAAACTGGCTATATGGCTTACAATTTATAGCTACTGCTGATGAACTCCCACGGTATTGTGACATAATTGATCAAAATAATGCTTAGGGTCTCCTCATTATGGATTCATTTGCTATTCATTAAAATATCACGTCCCATAATGACTTCATTTGCTATTCAGGGATGTCATATGGTCCTCCATAGGTGTTCGTGGACACTTAAAATAAATTGCTCCTTGCCTCTTTTTGATGACACTTTAATGCAAAATACATTTGCACTAACACAGTAGCTACCAATCCACCTGGTGCCAAAGGGACAGATATTTTTCCATAGCATCTGGAATATAATAAAATAAAGAGTCTTCTTATTCCCTGAAAGTGTTATTTGGGAAAGTGGAAGAAGAGAAAAGGATACAGAGACATGCACAGCACTTTAATTATAATTATTTTTGATGAGTTTGACCCAACCATTAAGAAAATGATTATTTACATAAGCAGAGACATAGTATTTTCTAAACAAAATTTAGTTATTTTATTTATAATTATTATAAATTCTCAAAATCATGAGCTTGAAACCATCTTACTTTTAAAAGTACATTGTTTTATAACAATACATGTCTTGTGGGGAAATGTCATGACATTCTCTTAGTCACACTCGATTTCTAGTTGTCATTTATTTTTTGAACATTCAAATATAAATATTTATAGTAGCAATACTATATTTTTTTCCAAAAGATCTTAAAGCATTTGAAATTTTTAGAAGTCTTTGTATCCATCACATTGTTCCTATTACAAGATTCCTAATTTTCTTCTTTTTCCTATCTTAAATGTAATAAAGGATGATTGTCAATATATCCATATCCTAATTACCTTACTGAGTTGTGAATATCAAACGAGATAATAAACATAAAATAGTTTTGTCATTTAAAAACACTTAAAATTTGAAGTGTTATTGATAAAAAGTAGAGTAAAACTGAAGAATACAGTCACTTGATATAATTTAAAATATATATATATACATATATTATTGCAAAACCAATACTAATCAATAAAGACAAAAGTTTAATTAAACAATATTTAAGTGGAAATACATTAAACCAAAAATTCAACCTATTGACTATTTGCTTTAAATTTTTAAATTAACTTTAATATAATTTTTAAAAGTTCTCTTTGTTTATGTATGTCCTTATTCTTTTTATTCTGTGAATTTTGTCGGCATTAAAATTCTCTCTCTGTGTTTACATAAGTATATGTATGCACTATTCGATCTGTCAGATATTTTAACATAATTAACATGTATTAGACTTCCTGCCATCTAGGGGAGGGGATGGGGGGGTAGGAGGGAAAAATTTGTAACAGAAAACTTTGCAAGGGTCAATGTTGAAAAATTACCTATGCATATGTTTTGTAAATAAAAATCTTTAATAAAAATATAATAAAACAAAGTATATGTATGAACAGTATATGTATTTTGTATATAAGAAATATATAGATATATACACACATATGTTTGTATTGTGCAATGCAGTAAACATAGATTATATATATATATATATATATTATACACATGCATGCACATGGACATGTGTATATACATGTCTATCTTGCGATTTTGTATATATAAATGATTTTATCTTTGTATTTTTATGTGTATCTAAATCTATATATTACATATAAAAACTTAAACACATATCCATTTTACTTTAATGTCAGCTCCCAACACTGCTTCCCAAATTATAAATGGCAAGTAATTTAACCTTTCAATACCCTAGACAAATCTCTGTTTTTAAATGGAAAGTTCACCTAAACTAGTAAATTATTTGCGGTGAATCCACATGCAATAAAAAGGTTGTGTGTGTGTGTGTGTGTGTGTGTGTGTGTGTGTGTGTGTGTGTACTATGTATATATTAAAGTGATACATGTATAAGACTTTTTCACAGAGGAGCCATAATTACGATTATTAAGCTCTCCTACCAATCATAATGACTTCATAATAGCTTTCTTGAATAGAGAGAAATAATTTTGTAATATGATTTTTAAGTTTTTATTTCTCATAGGCTAATAATACTTGATGCTTTGAATATTTTGTTTAATTTAAAAACAACAAATAAACTTGAATTAAGACAATATTTTAGCCATAAATCTACCTTTCTTCTTGCGAAGATATCTTTAAATTCAGTCATAAAGGTGAGTCTCCAAAATAATCTCTCTGATCTCTCTCTCTTCTTTGCTTTGATTACTTCTCTTTCATTGCATCTCCCTGTCTCTTTGTCTGGTTCGTTGTCTCTTTATATATAAATTACAGCTAAATCTAGATCAAGATAAAAGGACATATAAATATATCTATCTAAAGAAACAGATATAGATGTGTATAAAAAATATATAGGTGGTATACATAGATAATTTCATGTACTTCAACATTAAAAAGGCATTAGCATATCCTTTTAGCATATACTGTGAGGTCTCTAAATGTCCTTAACTTTAACTTTCTACCTTACTTACCCAGCTAGATTATGAAGATAAAATTAAATGATGTGTTTTGTCACTTCAAAATAATTTTAAAATCTGTTTTATTGTTATCAATTAGGGTAAAATGAATATGTACAATTTTTCTTATTCTAAACTCAATAATGATTAATAAAATATTAAATTAAACAAGCAATAATTTAGATGACAATGCAGAAAAGCATAAATTATTTTCCTCAAAAGAGAGAAGTAATATCAAGATTGATCTATACATATAAATACAGACATAGACATAGAAATAAGGATATAGATATAGTTACATATGCAAATCCATACACATAAGAAGCAGGATGCTCTAAAGGATAGATAAGAAGCAGCATTTCCCAAGCAATTCAAGCCACTATTACCTTGATCACCATAACTCCTCTAATATTGATGGAGTAAATATAGGAATCTGAATTCAAGCATCCTGGGAAGTGTCTACGAAACTACTAGGTATGCTTTCAGCCTAGGTCTTCCATTAGTGAGGAGAGAAATCATTGTGGAAAAGTCAACCTTCATCACTGACATTATCAAGGACTGCTGATCAATTGCTCAAACAGATAAGCACATGAGTGCCAGGAGTCCATGATGATGATGAGGATAATGGTGATAGTAGCTAACATTTATATAGTGCTTATATGTACCAGGCATTGAACTAAGTGTCTTAAAATTATTATCTCATTTAATTCTCACAACAATCCTTAGAAGTAGGTGATATTATTATGTTCATTTTATAGATGAAGAAATTGAGGAAAGCATATTATTTGTCCAACCTCAGAGAGTGAATAAGTGTATGAGGCTAGATTTGAAATCAGGTCTTCCTGACACCAACCTCAGCATGCTATACATTACACCAATTAGTTTACCCCTCCATTAATTGTAAACCATCTGCTTCCCCCAAGGCAGGCAAGTCAATATAAGCTGAAGCAACAAGGAAGTCTGAGACAAGAAGCAGCATGTACCAGGTGAATTAAAACTTCATCTCTATATTGATCACTTTCTCCTCCTAGACCCTAATGGATCTACACAATCACTTTGAACACAAGAGTAATAGCTCTTATGAATAGGAATATTTCCTGCACATTGTCCATAAACATCATCAGGAAATTAAACCCTTAGAGATGCAGGCTTACATTGTTTATGCAGGTACCAGAACCACAATTACTAAATACTCATAAAAATATTCATACCACCAATGTTCTGGCACAGTCAAATTTTTAAACTTCAGAAACTGATATTTTTCTTACTTAAATTACATTAAAGAAGTCATATTTCCATATGCTCCATCACTAAATCCAAAGGACTCTAGGGCCTCTCTAGTTGTTTTATAGTTGAAACTTTCCATATGTGTTACATCTCACATCTGAACAACAGCTCCTTTAGATCAGGGACTATTTTACTCTACTATTTTTGCCCCCTGAGCTTATAACCATGTTTTGTACATAATAAGCACTTAATAAATACTTATTTTTATACATATGGAGATATGTTTAAAACTAAACTTATATAAGAGATGAGACAGAGAGAAAGAGAAAGAGAGAGAGAGAGAGATTAACTTCAAAAAAAAATTATAAGGATGAAGTAAAATAAATAGGAAGAAGGGAAATTAAAAAAAATAAAGAATAAATATAAAGGAAAAAGGAAAATAAAGAAATAGATTGTTCCATTTTGTTGACTGAATAAATTTAGAGATAGGATAAATTAATGGCAAACAATAATAATAATAGCACTTATTTTGCTCTTTAAAGTTTGTAAAGCACTTTACAAAATATTAAATCACTTAATTCTCCCAAGAATCTTGGCAGTTAAATGGTAGTAATTATCCCTGTTTTACAAATGAGAATATTGATGCATATAGAATTTTTAAGTGACTTGTCAAGGGTTACATAAGTGGTTGAACTTAGATTTGAATTCAGGTTTTCCTTATTCTAGATTCCTGTCCACTGAAGCACATAGCAATGACTAGGGACAAATCATTTAAGCTTGAAATGTTCTAGAAAAATATCTAAGAAAATAAATTTTAGAGATGGTTTATACAGGAATAAAATAACTCCAAAAATGTCATGAGGCCAAGGTTTAAATTTTATAATCTCTTATGTGTATCTATTTATATCTATACTTAATATATATATATATGGATACATAATTTTCTTATGTATGTAATTATATACATGTATAATGCATACATATACTTTCTTATATATATACATACATATGTATATATGAACATCTATTTGTTATTGTGTGTGCATGACTACATATGTGTGTATGTGTTTATATGCATATGTACATTAATTCTTAAAAACACTGATCAAATCAGTGATTTCAATGCAATTCTAACTTGAAGATAGGAATGTTTCTTAACCAAATCTTTAAACACAACTTGCCATATTTATTTTTTAAATCGAGGCATTTAAAAACTTGCAGTTGCAATAAAAAGCATCTTAAAACATAAAAGTATGTTTTATGCTCTAATGCATTCCTAAGTGTAAAAGTAAAGTTTCTAAATATTTCTAGTTTTCTCCAATGTTTGCATAGCTGGGCACATTATCATTGAATGAAAGAAATCATAAATCAACTTTTACCTCTTAGTAATATACTAATTTTTACCTGAGATAATTTTTAATCTATATTAAACATAAATAGATAGTTCATAAAATTATTAGTTCATCAGAATTATTTTCACATACAATATAATTCTTAAAATTCCAAACAGAAAATTTGGAAGTGATATCCTTGTCCATAGCCTGTCTGGTCTATAGGACTCATGTAAGCCTTTTACTTTCCCAGGCCACAGCTTCCTCATTTGTAAACAGATGGTTTAATTAAATGACTTCCAAGATATCATGTAATCCTAAACCTATGATCTCATAAATTATCCTAAATCTATGGAGCTCAGTAAAATATATTTTAATTTTCTTGATTATATTTCTAATTTTAGAATATTGCTCTGGGTCTAGAGTCAATAAAACCTAAGCCAGTCTCAGATCCTTACTAGGTAGGTGATCCTGAGCAAGTCATGTTAAGTTCGGTTTGCCCCAGAAAATAATAGCTCCTAACTCCCTGGATTGTTCCAAGGATCAATTTACATAAAAATTGTAAAGTATTTTGGCAGAGTTCCTAACATATAAGCATTATATAAATATTTGCTAGTATTATTATTATTATTTTTATTGATACCAAAGTGCTCAACTTTTTCCAATGATATTTTAAAAATACTTATTGTCTGAAATCATAGTTGTGCCTTTCTTCTCAAAATATCTATTTCTCAGCCATAGACTTTGTTGATCTCATATATACATGCTGAAATTTCCATTAAAATCATTTTAATTTCAACAAGGACCTGCATTTATTAAACTTCGCTAAATCATACTTCAATAGTCTGCTATATGTTAGTGATGAAAATTTGAATGTTGACCAGTGAAATACTAATTATTATTTTATTATTAAAAATACTTTATAATTTCCAATAAGACTTTACATACCTTCAAAATGTGCAAATTCACATATGAGAACATAAGTATATTTCTGAATATTTTGAAAAAAAAAACAAACATTTCTCACATCTTATGTTCCTAGAGCAAAACTTTAGAATGTTTTTATCTAAATACCATATCGTTTTCATGTGACTTTGAAAGCAGTCAAATTTCTAGGTAACAGCGAAAACAAGACCTCTCCATTCACTAGAAACGAATGCTATTCTGCATGTTTCTACCATTCACTTGCACAAACCAAGGGAGCAATCATTGTTGTAAATATGGTCTGCCTGGGTGCCACACCACAGGCCTATTCCTCCTGTTGAGCATAATTGAACGTCATTTGATGGGCAAATTGGGGATACAACACAGTCATCCTTTGGGGATCTATCTCTACAATTAACTTCAAAGATAGCTTTGCAAGGAGGAGGGTGAATGTATGACAAAAGAACTGGGTCACTTCAAGTTGTTTGTTTGTGAAGTAGGTAAAATATTTAAAGTAGTAAGTACCATTCTGCCACAACTAAATGAATTTTCCATCCTTAAAAATTTTCAATGACTTTTGAATCTTCCTTCATCTTTTATAAGGCTTCTATGAAATAAGCAGAATAGTGAAACCTAAGTACTATTCAGGATATACCTACCTAAAAAAAGTGTTCTGATTTTCCAAAATTCTTTACACACATGCTCTTTTTTAAGCACAGAGAGATCTAATTTCCTAATTCTTTTCACACTAACATCATTCTAATTTCATTTCCTCTAATTCAATATAAATTTAGTAATGATCATTTTTTAAGTGTGAGGAAATTATTTAATTTTTTTCCTATTGACTCTTTATCATTCCTATGTTAAATATTATTCCTTCTGTCTCAATTAAAAACAAAGAAAAGGTTTATTAATCAATAAAAATTATATCATATTTCTAAATGTTTTTCTAGTAATACTTATTACTTATACAACTTAGGGAAAATTGTTTAAATTCTCTAGACATCAGTCTTCATCTATAAAACAAATCTTCTGAGTATCCTTATAATTCAAAATCTATGCCTCCATGATTTTAGGTTACTTTTGTGATCTTGTACAAAGTTCAATTTCAGTTTCCTTTAGTTTCTGGGCTTCAATTTCCTTATCTGCAAAAGAATGCATTTTAACTAATTGCATCTAAAATTTCTTTCATTTCTAATTGCATAACTGTGATCTTACATTTGAATCTCTTTAGTAAGACTAACCTATTTAGCACTATTATATTATCACCATTATTATCATCCTCAATCAGATTAAGTATTTTTGTAACTCTTTTAGGATTGCAAAACAATTTACAAGTATTAATCTCAATTTGTTTTCATAGTAAACCTGGAAAATAAGTGCAATTATCATATCCCTTTTACAGATGAGAGAAATGAAGCAGAAATAGGTCAAGTGACCTACACACACACTCACACACACAAACATAAACACACATAAAAGCATATAAGGTCAATTGTTTGATTTAATCCACTGCATCCCAGGCTATCACCAGGTGTCCTGACATTTTTTTGTGTTTCCACTAGACAATTCTGGAAGAGAAAGTGAAGCTGATAACATCAGGCAACTATGTCTCACTTGAATCCAATTCATGAGCCAATTATGAGATCATGAATCATATCATCTCAGAAAATGAAAAACAAACAACAATATTGTATTGCTAGCATTTTATCTTATATATTTAAAATGTTCCTTAGCAAACTTAAATCTTCCAAACCTACTCCCAGAATTTGTATTAATTTTACCACTATGTAATTTTCTCCCACTTGAGAACCAATCCCCTCCTCTAATTATATGAGGGATGTATTAACTTCTGAATTAGTAGAGGAAATATAACCATTGTCACTTCCTATGGAGCCAAGCACAACACTAAATCAGATACTTAGCTCTATTAACAAGTGTTTTGTGATTGTTTGAGACTGATGATGCTTATTAATAGCTTACTCAAAACATCATGGATAAATAATAAAGAGAAAATATATCAACATATATAAATGCACATGAACATTTAGGATGATCTAAACAAATAGTGCATACATGAAACAACTTACCAGGATTCATTACTTATACTATAGGGATGTAGTTTACTTAACAAATGTTTGTTGATTGGCTAGCTGATACAAACATAGATTTATACTAGAATTTGACTCTATGTTATTTTCATAGAATCTCAGAGTTAGAAGAGATTTGTATATTATCTAGCAACAACTGAATGTGAATAAGAATACGTTCTACAAGATATCCAACAAGTAGTTATCTAGGTTTTGGTAGAATACCTTTAATGATATGGCCTGGGGGTGGAGGTAAAAAGCCCTTTACATCTTGAAATAAATTCATTTTACTTTGAGATAGTTCTAATTGTTATGTAATTCAAGGAAACTGGGAGCCCATTCAAGTTCCTTCCACACTTGTACAGAGGGATGGAAAAGGGATCCAGTCCCTATTCCTGATAGTTTGCACAGCCCCTGATCTCATTATTACATTTAGAACACATCTATTTTGGAACCACTTTTTGACCCAGATATTGCATATACCTTATACCTTCCCTGCTAATTAATATAAAGCAAGTGCTTCTTTGAGTAAGACAGGAATGTGGGATCATAGTTACAAAGCTGAAAGAGACTTTCCAGGCATTTTATTTATTTATTTATTTTTTAACATTTTACATTTGAAGAAACTGAAGTCCAAGATAGAAGTAATTTACCCAGAATCACATAAGTAGTAAGTGGCAAAGTCAAGGTAGGAATTAAATTTTAAACCTTTGATTCCAAGTCTATCCTTTCCTTTATATTGCTAAAATCAGACAAATTGTTCTTCTTCCTTTTTTTCTCTTAGATTATGTCTATTTGACAAAAAATCTAGATATCTATAAATAAATAGATAATTGACCAAACTTATTTTATTAAATATCTTGTGAGGATGGCTTCAGTCTCTGTAAAAGGGACAATAAAACTGGATCAGAGGTTCATTGTTAGAAGGAATTTTAGCAGTCATTTAGTCCACCATCTCTTTTACAAATGTGAAATATAAGGCATAAAGAATGTGAATGATTTAGCATCCTAAATATAGTATTGTAATACAATGATGATAATGATGATGATGATGATAGTGATGGTGATGATGGTGATAATGTTATTGATAAATATACAACACTTTATGGTTGACAAAGTAATTTAAGCATAGTATATCATTTGATTCTCACAACCATTCAATAAGTGACATTATTGTCTGAATTTTATAGATGATGAAACTGAGATTGAGAAACTAAATGACTTACCCAGAATAATACAGCTAAATAATTTCTGAGCCAATCTGAATTTCATTGATGAATCTTCTTATTTCCTAATCTAGTCTTCTATCTACTGTGATATTTAAATTACCTTGATGAGACAAAATGAAACTGTGACATGTCCAAGATCACCAGATAACAAGCATGAGAGGCAGAAAATTCCAGAACCATACTTCTTCCAATTGTTTTCCAGTTTTCTTGCCTCCCTAAAATTGTAATATTCTATCAGTTCTCTCAAAATAAAATATATTAATAATAAATAGAAATTCTCTTCATATGTATATACATATATGTGTACATATATATATATATATATATATATATGAATATACATGAATATCCAGGATGATCACATAGTACTTACTTGAAATCACTTTGTGTGCCTAAAATGCATGGTACTAGGGTCTTATACTCATTTCATGGCAAGTATACACAAAAGTCTTCAGTAGTTTCTTATTTTTCACTTTAGATTCTTTTCCTTTAATGTAATTACCTCATGAAATTGCTGTCATATAAAGTAACAAGAAGGGGGAAAAGAACTTGTTTTCATTTTGAGTATCCTATGATTATCCATAATTAAAAGTATAAATTTAGAAGAGTATATTATTTTCAGGACATTACTTTACTTCTCTGGCCTTCATTTTCTTGACAAGGAAACAAAGAAATTTGTTTATCTCATTTTGTTACTTGTTATATAACCATAACTGAGCTATTTTGTATCTTGGGACCTGAGTTTTCCCCTTTAAAACATGAAGTACATGGAGTTTGTGACTTTTAAGATCCCTTTCAGATTAAAATCTATGAGCTTTGGATTTACCATCTCTAAAGTTCTTTCTAATTCTAAATCACAGAATCCCCATAAGATCCTATGTTCTAATATTTGTGATATTCAGTAAGAAACTACCCTAATATGTGTGCTACCCTAACACTAGAAAGAGTAACAGTGATATTACGGGGGGGGGGAATCCCCAAAGCAAGATTAAGTTGCAATTGTGGGAATCAGTACATCACCACATTGCCAATATTGCTTGCTACCCAGTAGACTTGAGGGGGCCCCCAAACCACAATGAATTTCTTCAATTTTCAGAGATTTCTTTCCTTATTATCCTCTAATTCTCCTAATCCATAGACATCCTTTTGACATTTATGTTGCTGTTACTAATTTGGCAGTGGGATTAGTTCTCCTGTTAGCATAGCATTGAAGCTGTAGTGTGTGAAATCACTGCTGGCTTGTTAGGGCTTACATCCAGTACACAGGCATGATGATGGAGATGTTCCTTATTGATGGATGAGCAAGCAGAAAGACAGGCATACTGTCCCTGTCCATTCAGCCTTCAACTAATTGGCTCATTACTATCCTAATATAGAGTGAACAACAAAGCCATTAAAATTGGTTTGGGGCATTTCTAATTGTATTATTATTATTATTATATTATAATTATTATTATTAGTTTTAGATCTGCCCTACTAAATATATCCCCCAATTTTATATAGTGATTTATTCAAATGAAGTATATTATAGGATGATTTACCAAAATGCTTATATTGTTATCCCTTCCTGAAAGCATATTACAATCGCTTATGTTTCATAGCAATGTTTCAGTGAAAGAGAATGAGAGAATGATCTTTTCAATAATATTCAGCACAGAGATTTCATGAGATATCGCTTAATGCCTTTTAGCTAAGTTGTGTATGAAATGAAAATTCTGTACATTTAGGAGACAATTTCCCCATAAGCTATTATTTTAATGTAGGAAATGCTGTCAGGAGACTATGACCTAAAGTATGCTCTATCTTTCTCTTGTCCTAGAGTTAGACTGGCTGGCAGCATTATTAAGGAGCATGTGTCATAAGTGTTAATCTGCAGTCCCCCTTAAACCCTCTCATGGAAGTTTAAACATCATTAGAATGATCACCTACATCTTTATCTGAACATATCTGCCTCACTTTTCAGTGCATTATTTTTTCCTCCTGGGCAAATGGAAATCCTGTTTTCAGATACATATAGTTGGCCTTGGGGTTCTGCTTTTTTTTTTCTTTTTTCTTTTTGCTAAGATAGGCAGAGTCCTAGAAATTGGGGACAAGAGGAATGCTTATCTTACCGGAAGAAACATACCCAGAGCTTTCTACAAGAGGCTTCCCCAGAAAGCTTTGTGATGGAAAAAAAAGTGCAGGGAATTATCTGCCTTTACTTAAAACTGAATGTGGATCAGAGATATTGAAAAGATGGCTGAGACTTACATTTTCAGTTTGGAGGCTGGTATGGAAGCTGGATATATTTTTTTTTCTGTTTTATTCTCTAAAATTGAGTCATAGGATATGAAAAGTACTGCTGAAAGACATCGAAGTTATATAAATGATGGGTTGTTGGAGAAAAATATTTTCTTTAAGGACTCAATTATTCACCATGCCACCTTCGTTGGAAATTTAGTCAGAAGAGTCATGAATAATAAATTTTCTTTCAGGTTTATTTTCCTTATTTGCCACCCTGTGAATTAAATGGTATAAAAATTATTAGGTCCATTTTACACATGAAAAAGTAGAAGTGACAAAGCCAAGGATTGAAATAATATATTTTGACTTATAGGCCAGTGTTTTCTTCATTATCATGCAGGCTCCATAGAAACTTTTGATTTTTTTGCTTAAAATTTACTTACTTTTGATTCTACTTTAAACCTGTAATTTCATTGGTATAGGGAAATTCCAGGTAAGAGAACTTTCTACAAATACAAGTTGGCATTTTTTTTGACATTTCAATATTTAAAAAGTGCCAAGAGACTGAGGCTGTGTTTTGCTCAGAGTCAGGGAGCCAGTATATACAAGAAGTGGAACTTGAACTCAGGCCTTTTGGTTTCAATGCCAGTTCCTTTTCCCTGCTTACTCAATTCTACCTTTCTTCTCAACAATAATGCATTGTGATACTTTATGTTCTTTAGAAAAAGAAACAGTATAATATTGTAGAAAGGGATTGACTTTGTAACAAAAAGATAGTTTTCATAGTCCACACATTACTTAATAACTATATTATCTTGAGATTAACCTCTCTGAACATTGAGTTCAAATATAGTCTCTGATACTAACTACCTGTGCAACCCTAAAAAAATAGCTGTCTCTCAATTTCCTTATCTCTAACATGTATATAACAATAGCTGCCACCATCCAAGGTTATCATAGGTATAAAATGAGATCAGTAGTTATGAAGTGTCTTGCAAATCCAAAGGTAATATATAACATTAATAATCATTACTATTATTGGTGTTTGTGTCATTTAAACAAGCCATTATATTTCCTCCTTCCTTTCTAATAAGCCAACCAATTAATTAGTCAATCAAGCATTTATTAAATACCCTGCTATTTACCAAATCTTATGCTAGGCACAGGGTATCTGGAGACAAAAATGAAGTATCCTCTATTTTCAACAAACTTTTATTTTAATGGAGATAGATGTCTGTGTGTGCATGTGTATTTATTTATTTATTTGGTTCTATCTATAAAGATCTATATACCTTCTATGTGAATTTGGCAAATCAATTAAGTTTTGTTACTCTCAGTTTCTTCATCTGTAAAAGGAGATTTATTGACCCAAAAGATCTCTTGAGATTCCCCTTAACACTACATTTATGGTCATATTATGATCTGATACTTTTGTGGTAGACAGTAAATATAAGAAGGATACTGATTTTGTCAGCGTACATAAATTCTCCCACCAGCTACCATTTTAGCAGGCAAACCATAGAATTTTGTTTATATGACTTGGTCAGTCATGCATCTGACACATTCTAGAGATGATCTTTTAACATAGGTTTTATTGAATTCAAACCTCAAATTGAATCCCTTATTCCAGGTAAATTAAATAATTGCTTCAAGAACAATGAGGTCAGTCCCTGCTCTGGAAGGTCTCTATATAGACAGGCCTCTTAGCTAGGTTTAGGAGTTAGATAATGAGGTAAAAACACTGGAGAGCCTGCCCTAGTTCATAGTAGCATAGAAAGTCGGGCAACCAATCATCAACCTTGAACTGTCTAATCAACTGCTTCCATCAGTTTACTGTTATTTTCCCTAGATTTATTATGCAATAGTGGTGAGCATACTCTCACTCACTTTGACCTTCCCTGGTAGTGCTAGTATCACTAAAATGTCTTCTCCTGAATAATAAAGGAATCATCCCACTCTCAACTGTCACTATTTCATTTCCACCCTCCTCAATCCTACACTAAAATATCTCACTTGTTCTACTGTATTCTTTGAAATACCAAATTCATAGTCAATAAGCTTCATTTCATCTTAAGCTTCTATTTATAATATTCCCTGAATCTTTTGGCACTCATTGAGACCTATCTCTCCTTTAACAACACTGCTTCACATGAAACTCTTTCTAGTACTGAGTACACTTTGAATTAGATATCTTTCTTACTGTTTCTGATGTTGGAATTGATAAAAGTCTCTTCATCTTTGCTGCCATTTTGATTCTTAATTGATTACTATTATTCAGCAACACTTCCCTGTTGAATTTCACTGAGTGTACAGATTTATTTCCTAATCTGGATCCTGTTAGATATTATTTACCAACCCAATAATTATTATCCTTCCTTTTTTAATGAGTTCAGTGACTAGCTCAGTCTTGATATTCACTGAAATCCTGCCCTTATTCTAAAGGAATATATACACAAAATGATGCACACACACACACACACTCACAAAAACTAAAATGTGTTCTTTTTTGATTATTATTATTAAAGCGTTTTATTTGTATAACATATGTATGGGTAGTTCCTCAGCATTGATCTTTGCAAAGCTTTCCGTTACAAATTTTACCCCCAGTCCCCTCCTCTCCCGTAGATGGCAGGAAGTGCACTACATGTTAACAATGTTGAAAAACTTGACAAATTGTGCAAGAAAAATCCTATCTACAAGGAAAAAAAGAAAATCAGAGAAAGGAAACACAATGCAAGCAAAAATCAATAGAGGGCATGAAAATGTCATTTTGTGGTCCACACTTCATATCCCTTTCTCTGGGTGTATATGGTCCTCTTCACAGAACAATTGGAACTGGTTTGAGACAATTCTTTGTTGCACAGAGCCATGTCCATCAGAATTTATCATCATGTAATATGGTTGTTGCTATGTATAATGAACTCCTGGTTCTGCTCATTTCACCCAGCATGAGTTCATGCAAGTCTCTCCAGGCCTCTCTGAAATCGTCCTGCTCTCATTTCTTACAGAGCAATAATATTCCATAACATTCATATACCATAATTTATTCACCCACTCTCCAATTGATAGGCATCCCTTCAGTTTCCAGTTTCTAGCCACTACAGTAAGGGCTGCCACAACATTCTTGTACATGTGGGTCCCTTTTCCTCCTCTAAGATATCTTTGAGATATAGGCCCAATAAAAACACTGCTGCATCAAAAGGTATGCACAGTTTGATAACTTTTTGAGCATAGCTCAAAATTGCTCTCCAGAATGGTTGGATCCGTTCACAATTTCACCAACAATGTATGAGTCCCAGCTTTCCCATATCCCCTCCATCATTCATCGTTATCTTTTCCTGTCATTTTAGCCAATCTGACAGGTGTGTGGTGGTACCTCAGAGTTGTCTTAATTTGCATTTCTCTGATCAATAGTGATTTGGAGCAACTTTGCAACTTTTCAGATTACTAGATATGGTTTTAATTTCATCATCTGAAAATTGTCTGTTCATATCCCTTGACCATTTTTCTATTGAAGAGTGGCTTGAATTCTTACAAATATGAGACAATTCTCTATGTGTTTTAGAAATGAGGCCTTTATCAGAACCCTCAAATGTAAAGATGGTTTCCCAATTTGTTGCTTCCCTCCTAATCTTGTCTGCATTAATTTTGTATGTACAGAAACTTTTTAACTTAATATAATCAAAATTATCTATTTGGTGTTCAATTCAGAGTTCCAGATCTTCTTTGGACATAAATTTATTCCTTCTCCACAGGTCTGAGAGGTGAACTATATTACCTTCCTCTAATTTGTTTACAATATTACTATTTATATCTAGATCATGAACCCATTTAGATCTTATCTTGGTATGTGGTGTTAGGTATGGGTCAAGCCCTAATTTCTTCCACACTAGTTTCCAATTTCCCAGTAATTTTTTCCTGAATAGTGACTACTTATCCCAAAAGCTGGGGTCTTTGGGTTTATCAAACACTAAATTGTTAAATTTATTGCCTAGATTGTCCTGATATCCTATCCTATGCCACTGATTGACTGCTCTATTTCTCAGCCAGTACCAAATGGTTTTGATGACCGCGGCTTTATAATATAGTTTTAGATTTAGTACAGCAAGGCTACCTTCATCTGCCTTTTTTTTCATTAATTCCTTTGGAATTCTTGACCTTTTGTTCTTCCAAATGAGCTCTGCTACTATTTTTCCAGATCTGTAAAATAATTTCTTCAGAGTTTGATTTGTATGGCACTAAATAAGTAAATTAGTTTGGGTAGTATTGTCATTTTTACTATATTTTCTAGGCATACCCATAAGCACTTAATGTTTTTCCAATTGATTAGGTCTGATATTATTTGTGTTGAAAGTGTTTTGTAGTTTATTTCATATACTTTCTGACTTTTCCTTGGCAGATAGATTCCCCAATATTTTATACTATCATCCAATATTTGCAATTTCGTTTTGTAACACTTGTTGCTGAACTTTGTTGTAAATATATAAAAATGCCGATGATTTATGTGGAATTATTTTGAATCCTGCCACTTTGCTAAAGTTGTGAATTGTTTCTAGTTAGTTTTTTAGTTGAGTCTCTAGGGTTCTCTAAGTATACCATCATGTCTTCTGCAAAGAGTGATAATTTGGTTTCTTCATTATCTACTCTAATTCCTTTTATCTCTTTTCCTTCTCTTATTGCCAAAGCTAACATTTCTAATACAATATTAAATAATAATGGTGACAGTGGGCAGCCTTGTTTCACTCCTGATCTTATTGGGAATAGTTTTAGTTTGTCTCCATTACATATGATGCTTGCTGATGGTTTTAAATAGATGCTACTGATCATTTTAAGGAAAAGCCCATTTATTCCTATACTCTCTAGTGTTTTTAATAGGAATGGGTGTTGGATTTTATAAAATGCTTTTTCTGCATCGATGGAGATAATCATATGGTTTTTGTTAGTTTGGTGATTAATATAATTAATTATGCTGATAGTTTTCCTAATATTGAACCAGCCCTGCATTCCTGGTATAAATCCTACTTGGTCATAATGTACTATCCTGGAGATGACTTTCTGTAATCTCATTGCTAATATCTTATTTAAAATTTTTGCATCAATATTCATTAGGGAAATTGGTCTATAGTTTTCTTTCTCTCTTTTCACCCTACTTGGTTTAGCTATCAGCACCATATCGGTCTCATAGATGGAATTTGGTAGGATACATTCTGTTCCTATTTTCTCACATAGTTTGTATAGTATTGGAATTAATTGTTCTTT
>JAJPUD010022145.1:0-21905 GCA_023553655.1 Myrmecobius fasciatus | reverse complement strand
GGGGTGGGGAGTTGGGGGAAAAATTTGTAACGGAAAGCTATGTAAGGGTTATTGTTGAAGAATTACCCACACATATGTTATGCAAATAAAATAAAAAATAAAAATTAAAAAAAATAAAAAAAATAAAAAATGAAACACAAAAAGTCCACCAAAGGAAATGATAATTTTACATAGAGAACTTAGCAAGTAAGAAAATGAAATAACATGTTTAGAAAAATAAAAATAAAAACAAAGTTAAAAAAATTAATTAAAATTAATTAAAATTAAAATTCATTGATTTGATAAAAAAAATGTTAGTCTTTTTAAAAAAATGATCAAACTGGTAAACCATTATCTCAATTTCTTTTTTAAAGAGAAAGATAATCAATTAGTATAAAATCATGAAGGAAAAGAATATCTAGTCAGTCAACTGGCCATTTAAATGCCTGCTATGTGCCAAGCAAAGTGCTAAGAGCTGGGGATACAAAGAAAGTCTAAGGGGGAGACCTCATGCTAATAATGATATACCCACAAGATATGTAAATAATAAAATGGGAACAACACTGTGATCAAGGAAGTCTCCAAAGGGTTTCTTCTAGGGGGCCCCTAACCTAAGACTTGACTGAAGGTAGGGAAGCCAGAAGGCAGAAATGAGAAGGGAGAGAGCTTTGGGTGGGAGAGAAAGCTAGTGAAAAAGCCTACTGTCAAGATATGAAGCATCTTCTGTGAGGAACAGCAAGGAAGCCAACATCAATTAATACAAAATATACTTCAGGAAGGGAATAAATAGGGAGCTTGAAATCCACTGGCCCTAGGATGACCAGTATAAAATACCAAAATAGATGCAAAAAGAAATAAAGAATAGCAACTTAGCCATAAGTGATTAAATCAATGTTTCTTTTAAAATTTTTTCACTTTAATTTTAATATTTTATTTTCCCAATCACATGTAAATAATTTCTAACATTTGAAAAAATTATATTTTAAAGTTTCAAATTTGTCTTTCCAGATCTTATCAACATCCTTGTCATTCCCCAAGTTATGGGCATCCCCTCAATTTCCAATTCTTTGCCAATACAAAAAGACCAGATATAATATTTTTGTACAAATAAGTCATTTCCTTTTTTTATCTCTTTGGGACACAGACCTAATAAATCTATTACTTGGTCAAAGGTATGCATGGTTTTATAACCCATTGGGCATAGTTCCAACAGTACATTGATGTTCCAGTATTCTCAGATGTCCAACATTTATCATTTTTCGTTTCTGCCATATTAGCCAATCTGAGAAGTATGAAGTGATATCTCAAATTGTTTCAATTTGCACTTCTCTGATCAGTAGTAATATAGAGTATTTTCCACATGAATATACATAATTTTGATAATCAAGGTTTAATAGAATTTATTTAATGGTAGTGTAACAAGTTTGGATTTTCTTGATAGATAACAGAAACTCAGTGACTAAAAATGGTGTGAAGAATGATCTAAATGCAAGAAGAGAATAAAGGAGAAATTAGGATAGGTCATAGTAGTATTTCAGGCAGTTATGTAATAGTGGAGAGCCCTTATCATTTTAGTGCTAGTGGAGGAGGGGAAAAGGAAAGGTAGAGTCAATAGGATGAATGCTTGTAGCATTGGTAAAAATAGAGATACATAAAAGAAAGGAAGATTAGGGGAGCAGGGAGTATTAGGTTCTGTTTGGTCTATGATGTGAAACAAAACAATCTGAGTTACTTCAAATCAGAGACTGGGTTCAGTTCTAAGGGCCACAGTTGAAGAGGATGTTAATTAATTGAACAGTATTCGAAATAAACACCAATATGGTGGAGTTTATCTAGTATGACTATTAGTTGAAGGGACTGGGGAAGAAAAGTCTCAAGGAAATATAATAGCTGTGATAGTTGCTTTTAAGCATGTGACTATCCTTTGTAAGGAAATATTAGATATGTTGTTTGTCCCTGGAGGTCAGAACCAGATACAGTTGGATAAAAGTTGAAAAAAAGACAAATTTAGATTTTCTCCCTGACAATAAGAGCTGTTCAAACATGTACTTAGCCACTTCAGCAGATAAGGAGTTTCCCTTTATTGAATGTCTTTAAGTAGATGGTAGGTATGTTAGAGTGGGGATTACTTTTGTTTATAGAATAGAATAGGTATCTGTAGTGGTCTGTTACAATGCTAAAATTTGGTTATTCAATAAAATATATATGGTATAGAAATGGAAATTTGGATCTGAATCTCAAGGGTATAGAAATATTTATTAGGGAATTCTCTAAATAAATTATATGTATATATGTGTATATATATGTGTGTATATATACATACATACAAAGATACATACATACATATATAAACATACATACAAAGATATATACATATATATATATATATATACATATATATATATATTTTTTTTTTTTTTTTGCTGAGGCAATTGGGGTTAAGTGACTTGCCCAGTCAGACAGCTAGGCCATATTAAGTGTCTAAGGGCAGATTTGAATTCAGATCCTCCTGACTTCAGGGTTGGTGTTTTATCCACTGCGTCACCTAGCTGCCCCAATAAATACTATTTTTGAAGTTATGGAAATGAATAAAAAATGTGAAGGGAAGGTATAAAGAGAAGAGGTCAAGCCAAAATTTTTTTAAAACACTTACTTTAGAAGACCATGAAGGGCATAGGCTAGGGAAAGAGAAGGGAAGGAACAAACTGAGAGTAAGAAGAAGGTGCTATTGGAGCCAATTGTCAGTAACAAAGGAGAGAACAACAGTATCAAATACTGCAGAAGTCAAGAATGGAAAAAAGATTTAAGGCTGTATGCAGAGAGCAGAACTTAGAGGTTGGTATAGAACTGGGCAATGATGGAGTCAAAGACAGGATCTGGACCATATACAGCTATAGTAGGGTGGGAGATAAGAAAAATGAGGGACTATGACAATAGGAAGCCAGAACAGTAATAGATATGAATGAAAATAATTGTCAAAGATTACAAAGCTTTGGGCAAGAAAGTAAAGCTTGTAAGAGCACAATTTGTGGTTTCTTTAGGTATGCCCAAATAAGGCAAGAAATGCAAAGGAGAACAAATGATTTAAACAATCCACAAATAACGAAAAAACTGCAGTTTAGGAATGACATGAGGATAGCCATGGACTAGGTGAAGCTAAGATGGTAAGAGTTTATTTGCCTGTGTCTTATAAATATAATCTACATTCAAAAGACTGGAGCAGGGAATAAGTTAGGAACACAAAGAGAGCTACAATGAAGAATGAATAGTAGCTGAGACGCACAGAAGTTCAAGGAAATAAAAAATACAAGCTAGAAAACCAGAAATAAAATCCATGGCTACACATATCTAAACACAAATGCACAAAGAACGGACAATAAGTAAATTTATTTTAATTTAACACAAGAACACAAAAAAAGCAAATTTAGCTTCATATGTACTACTAAGACTTGGGATAAAACTCAAAACTCAAATATAGTTTAATACAATTATACTTTCCTTGAAAGAAAAAGAGTAGGTTAATATGGAAGAAGTAGAAGCACTGTATATTAAGAAGATAGATCGATATGAGAAAACAGTGGGATGCAGTTTTTTGGGTGATGGTCAATGGAAGTAGAAGCAGAAGCAGCTTTGTCAAACTAATACAAACCATCCAAACAAAATTAAAAGTTTAGGAATCAAGTCATACATCGGCGTCTTTGCCAAGAAAACCCCATGGACAGTATGGTCCATAAGGTCACAAAGAGTTGGTCACAAGTGAACAACGAAGATGAGAGGATCAGACAGCTGCCTCTACCATCCTGTCTAGCCCTAACTCGGTGGGGCTATGATGCTGTTCCTTGACCAAGATATTCCACATCTCTTGGCTCTTGGCATTTTTTTCTGGCCACTGGATCCCAATGGCTCTGGAGGGGACTTGCCCAGGCCTCCCTCACTTCAATATAGTTTACTTGTGTGTCATGGCACCACTCCATAGGTCATGATTCTCTTCCAGAAGGAAGGACAAACTACCCAAGCTGTAGATCAAGGAAATCATAAAGGAGAGGAAAGGACCCACATATGCAAAAATGTTTGTAGCAAGTCTTTTTGTGGTGGCAAAGAAATGAAAAAGAGTGGATGTCCATCAGCTGGGAAATGGCAAAAAAGTTAAGGTACATGAAAGTAATGGAATATTACTGTTCTATAAAAACATGATAAGCTGATTTTAGAAAGTCCTGAAAAGATTTACCCGAACTGATCCTGAGCAAAACAAGCAGAACCAGGAATATATTGTACACAATAACAGCAAGAATATATGATCTCTAGAGAGAGGCCTGAGGGAACTGAGTGTGAACCACAACACAGCATTTTAACGCTTTCTGTGAATATTACCATGCATTTTGTTTTCCTTCTTAGGTTGTTTTTTTTCTCTCTTTCTAGATCTGATGTTTCTTGTGCAGTAAGATAACTGTATAGATATATATACAATATTGGATTTGTCATATAATTTAACATATTTAGCATATATTAGATTACCTGTCGTCTAGGGATGGGGGGTGAGGGGGAAGGAGGGGAAAAGCTTGGAACAAAAAAAAGTTTTGCAAAGGTCAATATAGAAAAATCACTCATATGTTTTACAAATAAAAAGCTTTTAATAAAAAAAGAATATATGATGATCAACAGTGAAAGAGTTGGCTCTTCTCAGTGGTTCAGTGATCCCAAGCAATCCCAATAGACTTTGGACAGAAAATGCCATCTGCACCCAGAAAAAGAATTATGGAGACTGAATCTAAGTTAACACAAGCTATGTTCACTAATTTTTTCTGGTCTTTTCTTTTTTCTCATGGTTTTTCCCTTTTGCTCTGATTTTTCTCTCCCAATTTGATTGACAAAGAAATGCGCATTTAAAAAAATTAATGTACATGTATAACTAGAAAAAAATGAAACAATTAATTTTTAAAAAACAGAATGAAGGACAAACAACAACACACACCTGGCAGGAAGGCATAATATGTAATAGGTACAACAATAATAAAAAACCAAGCATCTGTATTCTCTCTATGCCAGAAGCAGTAAACTCATAATTTCTTTATGTGCTTTAAAGGTAATTTCCCTCTTAAAAGGTAAAAGAACTAACAAGGGACAGTTCTATTATGAATCTGATTCTCATTAACAAGGAAGAATTAACTAGTTGTTGGGATAAAAATGATGGGAACCTTGGAGGGAAGAGAGTTTGTGATATATTAGGAAAGGAAAGCCAACCACAGTTTGACATGAACTTTAATTTCATTGTTGTTGATGTTGTTTGTCCTTCCTTTTCCAAGAGGACCATGACATCAGGGAAGGGATGCCATGACACACAAGTAGATTGGATTTGAGTGAGGGAAGACTAGGCAAGGTCACCAGCCTCACTTTCCCCTCCAGAACCATCTTGGTCCAGTGGCCAGAGATAGATAAGGACGACTGGAGGTGGGCCCGGATGTAGTAGGAGATCTTGGCCTTTTAAGTTAAATTCTTTAATAGATCTCAGTTTGACTGAGGCCATACCCATTCAGTGATTAAAGCTAGGTAGCAAATGAGGCAAAGAATCTCCCCTTTCACCTAGTCAAAAAATCTATTTAAATAAATCTGGAATATCAAATATCAGATATCAAAGGGTTCAGAGGAAGGCCAAAGAAGGTGCAATGACTAAAATTCTACAAAGGGCAGTTGAGAGGGGATAAGGAAAAGGGATATGTTCAAAAATGAAATTCTGAAGACCTAAAGGGATACAACTTTGATGAGGAGGAAAAACATGAATTTAAGGTTTGATGTTAAGAAAAATAAAGTCCTTAGAATTACAATTTCTCAGAAGTGGAATGTGCTGCCTTGAAAGATACTGAATTCAGACTAAAGTGAGAATCTCTAAGCAAAGTCTGGATGTGACAAAAATTCCTTTTTGGGAGTAGGTTGAAATAGTTTCTGAGGTTCCTTCCCAACCAAAAATTCTGTGATTCTATGAAAATTAGAGTCCCTGAATATGATAGAGAATGAGATGAAGAAAAAGACTATGAGCCATATCCAGAAGTCATCAGCTAAGTTGGGACAATAGCCTACATCAATATATGGGAGAGCAATAGGAATCAGTTACATTCTATACATTCAGAGCATACAGCTTGAAAATGCAAAGTAAAGAAGAGATTCTGTTTATAATAGCAAGAAAAATAATTAAATCTGTGAGTATCAATTTAATCTGGAGAAATAAGATTTATTCAAAGAAAATGAGAAAACCCTGACAGGAAAAATAAAAGAGGACATGAATAAATGGAGACGCTTTGCCCTTGACAAAGAAGAATGAATAAAATAAAGACAATACTCTGGAAGTTCCTTAGATACATTTACTGCAATACTAACTAATGTCCCTTAGGGTATTTAAAAGACCCTTACAAGCAAATAATGAAATGATATGTAAAACTAAGTGGGCCAGAATTCAAACAAATATTTAAAACAACAAAAGAAATAGTCAAGGACTTGCCCTAACATAAAACATACTTAAAAGTGACAAATTGTCAATGTTAAAATACTGATTTGACAACTATGAAAAAGAATAGAATAGAGATTTTCAAAATATATTGAAATTACTATTAAAAACTTAATATATAATCATAAGACTATAGATTTGAGATTAAACAGATCTTAGAAGCCATCCATTTCAATCTTATCTTTTTATTTTTTTTTAATCATACCAACTATTTTTTTTATTTAATCATTTGGATGACTGTTGAAAAGAAGGAAAAATAAACTTGTTCTCTCTGATCCCAGATAGAATAGGAGCAGTGCATGTAAATTACATAGAAGTAGATTTTTGGCTCTCTAGGAAAGAGAATTAGAAAATTCCTTTTTTTTTTAATTTGAAAAAACAATAAGAAAAAAATGAAAGGGGCAACTAGGTGGTGCAGTGGATAGAGCATTAGCCCTGAAGTCAGGAGGACCTGAGTTCAAAATCTGGCCTCTGACATTTAACACTTAATAGCTGTGCAACCCTGGACAAGTCACTTAATTTCCTCGGGGCAACAAGGAAAGGAGAACAGAAAAGAAATACAAAACAAAATAAAGCAAAATAAAAGTCATGTGCCCAGCAGAACATCAGGGAGAATTCAAAATATATAAAAACAATTACCAGATCAAGAAAGAGTGTGTGTTTGTATGTGTATATATATATTATTTTGTTCTTTACTTCCTTATAAATTGTTTTTTTGGTTCTCTGCTCCTCATCTTATTTACTTTGTTCTTTTCCCCCCTTTTATTCTCCCCACCACTCCCAAGTAAGCTACATTTAAGAAAAGATATACTTATGTATACATATATAGATATATAGATACATACATACACTCACACCCATATCCACCGCACATTCGCACAGGTCTTTCCTATCATTGCTGCCTCTTTAATTAAATTCTGCTCCATAGCTTGCCTTCCTCCTCCCCTGACCCAAGGATCCCTCTCTTGTCTTCTTTCCCCACTCTTTTCTTCCCCATCTACCCATTCTTCCCTCTTTATTTCTTTATACATTTTGGAGGGTGCTATACTCTTTATAGTATATATGTAGTGTTACTTATTGAACACATTCTTGATATGTGTAGATTTTCAGAACTACAAGTCCTGCTCCCCCCCTCTTAATGCCTGCCAGTCTATTCTTCCTCTGCACCTCACGCACTCATAAATAATTTGTCCATGTTTGTTCAGGTCCAAAAATAGTTTTTGTCCATGTTAACTTTCTTAAAATTGATCTTTCAAATTGACTCTTATATGTTAAATTTTTTGTTAAGTTTGGGTTTGGTTGATAGATAGTCCTGAAAATCTGCAAGTTGATTGAATGCTCATTTTCTTTTGATTATTGGTAGATATGATTCAAGGACCTGCAGTGCTTTATTGTAGCTTCTGCTAAGTCTATTACAATTCTAATTGTAGCTCCAGCATATTTGAATTGTTTTTTTTTTCTTGGTTCTTGCAAATTTTTGTCTTAGATCTGGGGGTTTCGAAAATTGGCAATAATATTCTTGTGTGTTATCCACATAGGATCTCTTTGAGATGGAGATCAGTACATTTTTTTCTATTTCTACTTTCCCCACCTGTTCTATAACTCCAAGACAATTTTCTTGGATTATTTTCTGCATTGTTGTGTTAAGGTTCTCTTCTTCATCACAACTTTCTGGCAGTCCAATTATTCTTATATTTTCTCTTCTTGACCATTCTTCAGATCTGTCATTTTTTTTAATAAAATGTTTGACATTATGTTCTATTTTCTCATTCTTTAAAATCTATTTTGTTATTTCTTGGTGTCTCATAGCTTCACTGGCTTCCCTTTGCCCACTTCTAATTTTCAAAGCATTATTTTCCTTTCTGACTCTGTACGTCTTTTTCTAATTGGTTAACTTTTTTTCCCATAAGCTTCTTGTTTTTCTTGGATGGTTTTAATTTATTTTTAATTTTTTTCTCAATGTCTCTCATTTGATTTTTAAATTCTTTTTTGAGTTCTTCTATAAATTCTCTCAGGGCAGGGAGTCATTTAATGTTACTCTCTGGGATAGAAGCTTTTTTTTTTAAAACTAAAGTGTCCTCCTCTGTTCCCATAATATGTTTCAATAGTGGGGTTTCTTCTTTGTTGGTTTATTTTGTTTTAATAAGAGATATCTGTGTAAGCACCTCTAATCATGGAGTGGGGGGATGGTGCCTCAAACTTCCCTTCAGTTCTCAACTCTGACTAGGAACCCCAAAACAAGAGGTCCACCCTCCCGCAAGTGCCCACAGCCAGCAGCATCCCTGCCATGCTCCTTCTGTACTCCTGGTGTGCTTGTTCCTTCTCACCCAGGGCCTCCTCATAACAGCACAGCTGGGCCCAGCGTTCTCAATCAATCAATTTTCATTCATTCAGTCTTCCCAGAATCAGACCCTGACTCCACAAACAGTTTGGAAGGTAAAAGTCTCTGTGATTCCTGCTGAGGCTCCAGTCATACCCAGCTAGCACAAGGGATCCCCACTTGATGTTTCTGAGGAGACAGCCAGAGATGTTTGCACTTTAGACAGGTTAGCCCCCAACCTGGAGCCTTTCTTCAGATCTCAGGTTGTATCCAGAGGACCCCAGTTCTGCCCCAAATATTCTTGATTGTTCACCAGTCTATGTGCACCCTGAGGTGCAAATTTGTTCTATTTGTGGGGGAATCAGGAGAACTTGAAATTTACCAACCTACTCCACCATTGTCCCTGAACCCTCCCTGATCTTTTTACAGAATAGTAAACTGAGGCTAAGAGAGGTTATTTGCCCAGAGTGACTCAGCTAGTAGAAATCTGAAATTAGGTTTTCCCAAATCCAAGTTCAGCACTTTCGTCAATGCGATCTTGTTGTCTGATGAACCATAAGGAGCCTTAAAATGTAGGAAAATGCTATTTAATATTTTTATAGTTACAACTATATATCAAAATGGAGAAGAATTAATTGGAAATACAAGTGTACTATATAAATCCAGCTATTATACTATCCTGCAAAATTCCAGATGGGTAAAATATTTGCAAACAGAATAGAATATTTTATATATTTATTCCAACAATGAAGAGTAGATAAATTTTTGAGTACTAAAGAAATGAAGGATATAATTTAAAATAAGATGGGTATATATAAGTATGTATAAAATTGAAATATCTGTATTAAAATGCTATATAAAAGGTAAAATAAAAGACAGCCAAAACACAGGACAAATCTAACTGATAAAAGCTTCCTTTCCAAATATACAAAGAACTGATGCAAAAATATGTGATTAATGCTCAAATTCCACTTACTAAGTGATCAAAGAAATTTAAAACCAACTTACATAAGAAAAAGTAAGTTCAGTAAGGTCTATACATGCAAAAATTTACTCCCAACAGCAATTAAAAACATGCAAACTAGAACAAATTTAAGGCATTATGGTATAATCTATATATACTGGTACCATTATACACTTATTAAACCCACTGAAAATAAATTAAAATTCTAACATTCAGTGTTGGCAGGGTTCTGGGTCAACAAGTACATTTATACTTTGCTGGTGGCAATAAAAATCAGTTCAATATTTCTGGAAAGCAATTTGGCCACATGTAACAAGAACTATAAGAACTGTTCCTACCCTTTGGCTCAGTGATTCCACTTTGGGGATTTTACCCCAAGGAAATAATTCAAAAGCAAAAAAGAAAGCAATTTGCAGAAAGATTGTTCATAGCAACTCTATCTATAATAGTAAAAATCTGGAAATAGCCCAAATGCTCAACTACTTGGGAATGACCAAGGAAAATGCACAATAATAATGCAATGGAAAACTATGTTTCTATTAAAAATAACAAGTAAGTGGAATATGTCAAGACAAAGAATATGCATATGAGTACACACACCCTCATACACAAACATCTAATGATAATAGGCACACATTAGAATTATGTCAATTAGCACTACATGAATTAATATGTCAGAAATGAATGTGGAATGATACAACTAGGATTCAATGATAATTAAGACATTTTAAAAAAAATACAATTGGTGAACTCCATAACTGGATGATAAATGACTAATACTCCACACATACATACAGCTATGGAAATCATAATTTCTTTTTGATGTTTCCTTTCTTGCAATTTTTATCCATATCTTTCCACCAATTGTCCACAGAGACTCCAACATGAGAATCCTCTCTCTGTTTCTATTCCTATCTCTGGGGTGATGGTGCAGCAGTTGGGCTGTCGGTATAGTCTCCTTTATACACCTTCTTGGAAAGAGATCTCAACAGTCTTCTAAATCTACAAATACCCCAAAAGGTATTCTTTCTATAATATCTTTTGCTTTAAGACTTCTAATTAATAGACATCCACTCCATTCTGAGCCCACCCAACCCACTTCATTAAACCTAAACCCGTAATTTTCACTCACTATTCCAAATTCTCTGGGTTCAGACAAAACAAGTCTCAGTGATTTTTTCATGTGACATTTATTCAAACATTTCAGGACAGTCATTATGTCCCCCCTGAGTCTTTTCTGGGTGCAACAGCACATTGAGAAGCTGGCCCAGAGTCAGAAAGACTCATCTTCTCAAGTTCAAATCCAGCCTTAAACAATTGCTGGCTGGGTAATCCTGGGCAAGTCACTTCACCTTTTTTACCTCAATTTTCTCATCTGTAAAATGAACTGGAGAAAGAAATGGCAAAGTTCTCCAGTATCTTTGCCAAGGGAAGTCCAAATGGGGTCAAGAGCAGTTGGACACAACCAAATGTCAACAATGATGAGTCTTCTCTTTTCCAGAGGTCCCTGGTTGACCTCTTCTGGATGGAACCTTCCCAAAAATGTGTCACCAAGAACTGTACACAACATTGCAGATGTGGGCTGCCCAGGGCAGAGAATGCTGGGACCATCACTTTTTTAAAACAGCTCTTTTACATAAATAGTTGCAAATCATTTAAGATTAAGTAACTTCAGCAGAAGTGACCACATAGATTTATCTGATGAGTAAATGAACGAACAAATGGAAAACATTTATGAAGCATTGATTATGTGCTAGGCAAGACAAGGACTCAGTTGTGTGGCCCCCAATTCCTTCATCACAGCACACAACTCCCCTCTTATTCCAGTGCTACCTTTGTCTTACAATTTGGGTATGTGTTATTCACAGTGTGTAGCACAACTGGGAGAACACTGGAGACAAAAAGTAAGTTTTGTGGCAGCAAGCACACCTTCAGTTCCATCTGATATGGATTGTGGTAGACAATATGCTGGCTCCTGTGAATGCAGACAAATGAAACAATACCTTCCCTCGAGGAACTTCCAGTCCATCGGGAACGCTTCCACACTTTTCCCTGGGAGAGGTCACCACCACCTGGCTCTGCTCAGTGTGCCTTAATCATGACAAGCAAGAACCAACAAGGAGCTGATTTCCTCTGGACATCACAAGGTTTACTATGGCCACTGGTCTTCAACAATGGTAGACAAACAACCCCAATGAAAATCAACCTGGCTTTTCCTTCTGAAGTAGCCACCAGTCTGGTAAATCAGCAGCACCCATCAGGGCAGGCTAAAGTCACTCTAGGCGAGGGCTCAATGAGGGCTGCTCCCCTGAACCATTGTGGGGTTTGCTAGGACTTCCAACAAAGAACTAGAGGCCCAAATGCACAACTTCAGTCTCCTATTATTCCTATGGCATCTGCAATCTCTTAGAAGTAATAGGAACCATAAATCCCAATTTCTAAAAAGAAATACTTTCTCATTTGTAATGAATATATTTTTCTCTCACACACCAAAAAAGCCTTAATAATTTACTGAGTCATTAAGACCCTGGTGACTTTATAGGTCATACTGAAGGCAGAAAGAGAAAAAAAGTAATTATTTTTTTTCCTAGGGAAAATATGCTGAATGCTGCACTCACATAGACAACAAATGGCCAAGAGAATATTTATGACAGTAAAATCTTTCCAATAAAAATTGCCATTCAAAGTTAAAGAAAAATAGTAAAAATAAAACCCTTAGAAATCTGTTCTGTGACAACAGAAAGACTCTGTGAGATAATGGAACTAGCACTGGGCTGGGAAAGAAGGGGAGGATGAGGAGCAAGACTGGAAAGAGAGAAAGGGGTCGATGTCAAGAGTTTTAAATGCCAAATGGAGGGTTTTACATTTAGTCCAGGAGGTCATCGGGAACCATGGGAGTTTTCTGAATAAGGGGGTTACATGGTCAGACTTGAGCTTTAGGAAAATTAATTTGGCAGCCGTGGGAAAGATGGATGGGAGTGGGAAGAGACTTGAGGGATGGAGGCCAATTAAGAGCCTATGGCAATAGACTAAGCACAGCTTTCACTGACTCCCACCCTAATGATTCTCATCACTCCCTCTTTCCTGAAGTCTTGTCACACAACTCCAGGTACTTGCTGCACATTTCCACTCAAAGGACCTCCTGTAACCTCCCAATCAACACATCCAAAATGAACTTATGCTTCACATTCTAATGAAACCCTTTCCACCAATGGGTCACTGGGGCAACGTATTCGACTTTGAGGCCATTAAGACCTGGGTGCAAATCTGGCCACAGATATTGACTAGCTATGTGATTCTGGTCAACTCACTTATCTTTGTAACTGTTTTCTCATCTGTAAAATGGGTTTAATAGGGAGTGGCTGGGTGGTACAATGGAAAGCACTGGAGTTAGGAGGACCTGAATTCAAATCCACCTCAAACACTTCACACTTACTAGTTGAGTGACACTGGGCATATCACTTAACCCCAATTGCTTTGCAAATAAAAAAAAAATAAATAAAATGAGAGGGATAATAGAACCAATATCACAGAGTTGTTGTGAGTGAGATAATATATATGATATTATAAGATAATATGTGTGAAGCACTTTGTAAATATTCAAGAATCAAGAAACAGGAGCTATTGTTGTTAAAGGTTTTTTTTATTATTATTATTTCATCATATTCCTAGTTCCAAAAATGGTGGTAACCTTTGACTTCCTATTCTATTCTCAGCATATCCTGTTAATTCTTTCTTATTGTATCTCTCCTATCAAGGCTTTATTTCTATTCCATAATTCAAATTCTTAGCTATAAACTATTACAAGAGATTCAGAACTGATTTCTTTCCCATATTTTTGTTATCCAATACATTCCACAAACTAGAAAATTAATTCGCCTTTGATCAAGTCACTCCCCTGTTTGTGAAGTCCATGCTCCCCATTCCCTAGAGAATCTAGGAAATTCTATTTCAGGCCCTCTCTCCCCATTCTCCAATATACTCTTTGATGACCTGTTAGCATAAAGCTTCTTGCTCAAATTAAGCTGGTCAACTAATTATCCCTCTGCATTTTCATCCCTTTACTTTTGCTTGCTCTTTGTTCCTTATCTGCAAGATCTTCACTCCCCTTCTCCACCAATCCAAATCCTGTCCATCACCTAAGGTTCTACTCAAATCATAGCATGTCTCTAAAGGACATATTTCTTTGCATGTTTCTCACCATGTATATTCTACACACAGTAACACAGAGTCTGTGGAATTGGCAACTTCCCTACAGTGCCTAATACAATACTGTGTACACAAAAGGTGGTCAATAAATGTTTGACTGACTGATTTGAGCACTTTGGTACTTGGTTTTGTACTTTGGAGATTGTAAAGTAACAGAAATAGGAGTTAACTTTGCTAAACAACATTAATTCAGATCAACCTAATTAAAAGAATTAAGGCAGTAAGATTTTATGACATAAACATAGTAGCTGGAATGTTTTTAATTCCATTTTAATTTTGTTTTTAATTGAAGACAAGTGATGACTGTGTTGCTACTTATATTTACTGCATACTATGCTTTATTCTTTTTAAAAAAAGTTTTATGCAATTTTTTCAATACCTTGTGTGTGTTTTTACAGGTCATTTCACAATATCCTTCTGTTGTCTCAAAGAAAAACTGTAAAGCAAAACCAAATGAGATAGCAAATAATCTGTCAACATATGTAAGAGAAATGGCATCCAGAGACCTTCCTTAACCACCCACCCACAGATAAGAAAGGAAAGAGTGTGGCCTTATCTGTTCTTTGGGCTCAAGATTGGTCATTCCATATAATCTGAAATGGGCTGCCATTTAGTACTGTTTGCATTTTAAGTGACTGTAATCATCCTCTGAGAATCTTTAATTAATCAACAAGACTTTACAAAGAATTTATTGTACTCCAGTCAGTATTCTCATGTCATGACTGACTCATCTAGCTTCTTAGTCATACTTTAACCTGATGCTGATGCTGGAAAATTCTTTATTATTTTGCAGCCGACTCATGTCTATTATCTCCTTTTCATTCAGTCTTAAGGAGACAATATATGTCATGACTCACATCATGACATTAGAAGGATTTTGAAGTTAAAAATATGCCTTTGTTTCAAGGAGAAGCTAGGATAATTAAAAACACTGTGCAACTGCCCAAGGGTTATGGGTAATGTGACATCAAGGCGGAGGAGTAGACAATTTCTTCAGTCCTGAGTAAAGCAAATACAGCTAACTGCAAGCCAAGACACCAAGAAGACTGTTGTTCATCCTTCGATCTCCAAGAGCACTAACAATGTCCCAATGTTTGGGTCAAACTTCAGAGTGTTCGACTGCAGGGGATCAGTCCAATATGAACTCAGAAGACTACCACAAGTTGGTCACAAATAGCTCAGCTGAACATCTGTGATGGAGAGGTCTCTAGATCTGTGCATCTCATGTTTCCTTTGTGCAACTACAGTTCTGCTTTGCTCATGGAGCCCACTGCCTTCTTTAAGACAGGCCCATTATACCATGTGGTCCTGTGCCAGTATCATCCCTGGATGAAGAACATCTCTGCGAATGTCCTTGTGCCAATCGTTCTAACCACCATGTGAGGGCCTGCCTTATGTAAGTCCTCTGTAAAACAATCCTTTAGGGAAATGTACATTTGGCATTTGAGCCCATGGGCAGCCCATCAGAGCTGTGCTTTCTGCAAACAGAGCTGGAATGCTTGGCAGTTCAGCTGAAGAGAGGCTCTCAGGGTCTAGTACTGTATCTTGCCGGGTGACCTCAGAGTCTTCCTAAGACAATTCACATGGAAGCAATTCAATTTTCTGGCAAGAACCGGTATACTGTCCATGGCATACAACAATGAGGTCAGCACAGCGGCTCTGTAGACCTTCAGTTGGGAGGCAGCTCTTGTCTCCCACACTTTCTCCCAAATACAGAGATAGCTCTGGCCTTGCATACATCAACCTCGTGATTTATATGGGCACACCTGGAGAGTACACAAACTTTTACAGGTTACATAGCAAGAGGAAATTATTCCCCAGGAGATCAAAGAGGCCTCCATTCTGCATCGCTAGAAAAGAAAAGAAAGCAGGTTGTCCTGAGATGGGGATCTCTCTCAGTCTCTCTGCCAGAGTCCATAATGGGATAATCCTTCCTCTACCTGAGAGCCAGGGTAGCTTCAGGAAGCAATAAGCGATGATCAACCCAATGTTTGCTCCATGACAAGCCCAGGAGAAATGCCAGGAGCAGAGGAGGTCTGCATTCAGCATGGGGTGACAGGGCCAAGGCCCTCGGTACTGCCTCTTGTGAGGATTTGTGGAAGATAACAGCAAAAGTGGAAGGGAATTGTCCTGTACGTCACTCTCACGATGACTTAACTTCCAAGTGCTCCAGGTAGAACGCGATGCTCACAGGCTTCCTTGGTCAGCAATGGGAGGAAGTGGGGCTCGCTCCCGTGCTTTTAAGAGATCTAATCAATGATGCAATCAGTCGCCCTCAGCAAGGGGAAATGCATCAAGGCCAGCTCCAGCACTGATGGGATTTAACATGAAGAGTATAACTTGAAATGGAGGGAGTGTAGGACATAGTCTTCCTAGCAGATGACGGTGCTCAATGCAGCCTCTGAGCTGGAGAGTGCTCTGGCACTAGTGTGACTGCTGGTGGGACAACTGGCCCAGGACCCAAAGGTGCTCCGGCAGCCGGCACCACACCAACATGTAAGAAACTATTGGTTATGGGAAATGGAGAAATTCTGAATGTTGTGAATAAGTTTACTAAGAAGAATAACAAGGAAACACATAATGAATTGAGACAATTAACCCAAATACTTAAGTTACTTTCTCAGTCCCTCTTTCATCACCAGGCCTTAATATCTGGCCAGACATCACAGTGGGATCCACAGGTTTGTGCTCTGGAAGCCACTGGACAGTTTCCTACTTGTGGCAGTCTTGATCAAAATACACTGTCCCTGTCTATACTCCATCATTTTACAGCAATGTAACTCAACTCTGCCTCCCTCCTTGCAGCAAATGGATAAGAAAAAGTAATGAAAAATATGCTCTTTCTGCCTAAAGTAGCAATATGCTGCACCAGTAATCTGCCAGAGAATTCAAGATCAGAGGGAACTGGGGTAGGGTATCAGCATGGAAGAAAGGAAATTAGCAAATAGATGAGGTCACTGCTTCCTCCCCATCCCAAGAAATCACTTTGGTCCAGGAGTAAGGTCAATGAAAAGTGAATTTGCCAATGAGAGAAGAGCCTGAAACAATTTTGCAACAGAGACTCTGTCATCAAAGAGAAAGGATTCAAAAAGTGAGAAGGGAACATAAGACAAAAAGAATGAAATTACCAAAGATTTTGAAAGAGAGAAAATTTTATTAAACATTTTAATTTTAATAAATTAACAATTCTATTAAAACAGGAAAGAATTTGTCCACTAAAACATCTAAACAAGTTCAAATATCTCTAAATAAGACAAAAGAAATTGAATCAGTAAATGATGAAGCAGAGAAACGTGTTTAGTTCCAAAGAGAGCATGGAAGCACAGCAGGACGTTCCTGAATAGTTCAGAAGAAAATCAAGGTTCTTGAAAGAAGTCAAAAAGACACAAATTAAAGAATTTAAGGCCTGCCCACCAGAGATAATTACAAAATAGAAAAACTTTAGTCCATAGTAGAAAATCTGTCCCAAGAAGAAAAAGAGAGAACAATTTAGTAATTGGTGACACATATTGTAGTCAAGAATAATTTGAAAGAACAGAAGCAAAAAACAATGTTAAAAAGAGAACATTAAGATCTCTAGCCAAGCAAAATATACTTTTGTTTGTTTTGAGAGGGATTTGAATATTTTTCCAATCATGTAAAAACAATTTTCAATATTGCCTTAAAATTTTGATTTCCAACATTTCTGCCTCCCTCAAGTCCTTGTCTTCTCCCTTAGACAGCAAGTGGTTTGATGATATAGGTTATACATGTGCAATCATGCAAAACGTACTTCCATTTTAATGGGGGAAAAAGGATAAAAAACCATGAAAAAAATTAAATAAAAATAGTACTCTTTGATCTGAATTCAGATGTGTCTTTCTCTGCAAGAGGACAATATTTTTCATCCTCAGTCTTTTGGAATCATTTTGGATAATTGTATGGCTGGGAGCAGTTACATCATTCACAGTTGATCATCATACAATATTGTTAGTACTGAGGGTACTGTTTATGGTGTTCCCTCACTTCACTTTGCATCTATTCATATAAGTCTTCTCAGATTTTTCTGAAAGCATCCTTGTTGTCATTTCTTATAGCACAATAATATTCCATTATCATCATTTGCCCCAACTTGTTCAAGTCTTTCCCCAATTGATGGACATTCCCTCAATTTCAGATCTTCTCACCACTACAAAACGAACTGACATAAATATTTTTGTACAAATAAGCCCATTTGGGGTTTTGTTTAAAAAAAAAAAAACAACCGGGGCAGCTAGGTGGTACAGTGGATAGAGCACCAGCCCTGAAGTCAGGAAGACCTGAGTTCAAATCTGATCTCAGATACTTAACATTCCCTAGCTGTGTGACCTTGGGCAAGTCACTTAACCCCAATTGCCTCAGCAAAAAAGCAAAAAAAAAAACCCAACCTTTTTGGGATACAGAGCTAGTGATGGTATCATCAAGTCAAAGATTTATTCAGCTTTACAGCCCTTTGAGCAAAGTTCAAAAGATCCAACCAAAATGGTTGGATCAGTTCACAATTCCACTAATAGAGCATTAGTGTTCCAATTTCCCCACTTCCCAGGACATTGTCCCAGGCCAAAAGAAGAGAGCAGTCAAACCTACACTATGAACTCCAAGGAACATAATGGTCAAATTTGACAATCTAGATGACAGTATAATCTGTAACAGACCTGAAAGAACGCCTTCAAATATAAAGTAAAGGAAATTTGAATAACACAACTGTCCAAACACAACATTGCCTGCTCTTCTCCTCCTATTCAGTTTTAGGCAATTTATGAAAGATTGCTATTAAAAGAGTCCAAATATGATGGTTCCAAAATCACTGATCAAAACAAAGCTAGTGAAATTGTAATAGGTGCTTGTTTTATCAAATTGTTGCTCTCCTAGACTCACCCTTAGATTCTCTTGAGGCCATCTGCTTAATTGAATCTCTTGTCAAGTCTTCTACATACTATTTTTTCCCTTTACTTAATTCTTTCCATTTTGTGAAGTAGTTCTATATCTTTCTTTATAAGATTTTACAAATGAATTTATACAAAACCAATGTTGCCCATGGCTGCCAGATTTCTTCTCCAGGCAAGCACATTAAATGTTTGCTGGTTGTAGCTTGCCATTGTCTTCTAATTTTTTTGACTTATTCACAGCAATAAAATTTCTTTGGAAAATGATGATAGTCTTAAGTCATTGTCTGTTCTCTTATTCACGCTCCATTCTTTGGTATCAACAATTTGTATAAATCATGCTGAATCTATTGTTTAAAAATATATATCTTATCTTCTCATTTTATTCTTCTAATATATTATTATTTTTGAACTTTTCTGTAATAATTTGGTGTTCTCACCACACAGCTGCTTTAGAAATAACTTGCATAGTGGTGACAAGTCATTTCTTGACTCTTAAAATACAACCAATTTCAGGTTTTTTGTGCTGTTATTTGATTGCTTACAGGGTTTAATCCAACCTAACTCCTTTATTTTTAAAAAGTCTTAATATATTTTGTTTTGCCAGCACTATCACTTTCCAATAAATAATTGCTTCCTTTTTAAAAAATAGTTAAGAAAAACAATCTAACAAAATGATTGGCATATTTAACTTTCTGCTCCAATAATTTTAATTTCTTAATAAGAAAGAAGAAATAATGTTTAAACATCAGTCATCTGGAAACAATACTGCTTGTTGTATTTGATGTCCTGTGGGTCCAATTATTATCTCTATGCAGATGATGGATATTTTTGTTCCTGAAATATTTTTCCTTCTAAGTAGTACATTAGCAGCACTACATAAATTTTGATATGTTACTTAACACTTTTATTATTCTCTTCCACATAATTATTTACCACTTCTTTGATTTGTTCTTTATCTGAGCCATTATTTAGTTGCTGGTTAATCTATATTCAGCGCTATATCTTTTGTTTATATCTTCATTATTAGGCACTATTTTTATTGTGTTATATAGTTCAAGCTATGATGTATACTGGCTGTGAGAACTTGAACAAGTCACTTATATTCTTAGTGCTCTGGGCAAGTCTCTAAGGTTCTAAATTTTAGGAACAGCGTTGATCTTCATTGGTCAAATTTCCTTATTTGAGATTCACCTCCAGTGAAATTGCAGAACTAGTCCCCTTTATTATATTTCTAGTCAGTAAAAAAAAGCACTAAATCTAGCAGTAGACCACAGGGCTGAGTGTAAGAAAGGCCTAAGTTCAAGCACTGTCCTAGAAACACACATCCTCATTGTTTGTGCTCTCAATGCTGAATTTTCAGTGAAGTTTTCCATGTGATTAAGTCTTTCCCATGTCCTCTTTGTTGTTTGGGGTTCATTTACTATTTTCTATTATTGAGATGATGGAAGGGAGCTAGATTTAGATACGCCTTCTCACTCAGGAATCTTGTCATGATATTTTTTTTGAAATTTTAAAATTGGTATTTTTTGATTGCCAAATTTCCACCTTCTCTCCTTTTGATTCTTTTCCTGCCCCAACTGATAACAGAGAAAAATAAAGCCCTTACTACAAACTAGTAGAGCCAAGAAAACAAATGTTTACATTAGTCACATACGTCCACATCTGTGTATATGCTGCATTCACCCACTCAGACTGCACTCTGCCAACTCCTTTCTTATCTCTCAAAGGAGAACCTGTGGCTATGCTTCCATCTGTCTGAAATATTCTTTCATCTTCTGACTTCATTGAAAATGAGAGCATCCATGAGTAGGCCAAGCAAATATAATAAAAATGACAATACTACCCAAACTCATTTACTTATTTAGTGCCATACCAATCAAACTCCCAAGAAATTATCTTACAAATCTAGAAAAAAATAGTAGCAAAGTTCATCTGGAAGAACAAAAGATCAAGAATTTCAAGGGAATTAATGAAAAAAAAAAGGCTGATGAAAGTGGCCTTGCTGTACCAGATCTAAAACTATATTATAAAGCAGCGGTCATCAGAACCATTTGGTACTGGCTGAGAAATAGAGCAGTCGATCAGTGGCATAGGATAGGTTATCAGGACAACCTAGGCAATAACCTTAACAATTTAGTGTTTGATAAATCCAAAGATCACAGCTTCTGGGATAAGTACTCACTATTTGGCAAAAACAGCTGGGAAAATTGGAAACTAGTGTGGAAGAAATTAGGGCTTGACCCACATCTAACACCACGTACCAAGATAAGATCTAAATGGGTTCATGATTTGGATATAAAGAGTGATTCTATAAGTAAATTAGAGGAACATAATATAGTTTACCTCTCAGACATGTGGAGATGGAATAAATTTATGTCCAAAGAAGAACTGGAACTCTTAATTGAACACCAGATAGATAATTTTGACTATATTAAGTTAAAAAGTTTTTGTACAAACAAAACTAATGCAGACAAGATTAGGAGGGAAGCAATAAATTGGAAAATCATCTTTACATTTAAGGGTTCGGATAAAGGTCTCATCTCTAAAATATATAGAGAATTGTCTCATATATATAAGAATTCAAGCCATTCTCCAATCAATAAATGGTCAAAGGATATGAACAGACAATTTTCAGATGATGAAATTAAAACTATTTCTAGTCATATGAAGGGGTGCTCCAAATCACTATTGATCAGAGAAATGCAAATTAAGACAACTCTGAGGTACCTCTACACACCTGTCAGATTGGCTAAAATGACAGGAAAAGATAACAATGAATGTTGGAGGGGATGTGGGAAGATTGGGACACTGATGCATTGTTGGTAGAACTGTGAATGGATCCAACCATTCTGGAGAGTAATTTGGAACTATGCTCAAAAATTTATCAAACCGTGCATACCCTTTGACCCAGCAGCATTTCTATTGGGCCTATATCCTAAAGATATCTTAAAGGAAGGAAAGGGCCCCACATGTGCAAGAATGTTTGTGGCAGCTCTTTTTGTGGTGGCTAGAAACTGGAAACTGAGT
>JAJPUD010022144.1:0-21906 GCA_023553655.1 Myrmecobius fasciatus | reverse complement strand
TGTGTGTGTGTGTGTGTGTGTGTGTGTGTGTGTGTGTGTGTGTGTTCCTGTGTGGACTGTTGGGGCAATCTCTTTTGATTCATTATACATCTCACTAAGGAGGCCCTGTAGTATTCTGGGCCAATCAGCACAATATCAGCTGCGATCAGAAGCATCTGGAGACCTTCATTTCCTAAAGGGAACCTCTCTTTCATTTGGACTCTGTGAAGGACATTCTCCATGACAATGTGGAACACCTGTTTTATGCCTCACTTGATATTAACAATCAGGATCAAAGACTACAAAATTATTATCTCTGCAGTCTCAGCTATTGGAAAGTTTTGCATGGTGCCAACACATGCAGAAAAGAACAGACTTTAGAGCTGGGAGGGGCCTCGGAGATCATCTCACCTAACTTGTATCCACCAAAATTTCTTTCTACAACTTCTCCACTAAGCTATCATGCAATTTCTTCTACATGGAACCCACTATCTCCTGGGGCAGCCTTTTCTACTTTAACTCCTTTCTCTGTCTTTGTGTCTGTCTCTGTCTCTCTTTTTGTTTCTCTGTCCCTGACTGTATATGTATCTTTCTGTCTCTCTATCTCTATTTCTCTGTCACTGTCTCTGTTTCTCTGTCTCTCTGTTTCTGTCTTTGTCTCTCTCTTTCTCTCTGTGTCTCTGTCACTCTCTTTCTTTCTCTGTCTCTCTCCATCTCTCTGTCTCTCTGTGTGTCTATCTCTGTTTCTGCCTCTGTCTCTGTCTTTCTCTCTCTGCCTTTCGCTTTTTCTTTCTCTCTTTCTCTCTTTGTCTCTCTGTCTCTCTCTGTGTGTCTATTTCTTTCTGTCTCTCTGCCTCTATCTCTGTCTCTGTCTCTGACTCTGTTTCTGTCTCTCTCTGTGTCTCTGTCTCTGTCTGTCTCTCTCTCTGTCTCTTTCTCTCTTATTTCTTTATAGGTATAAAGAACTACAAGTGAGGAAACTCCCTTTGCCAATGCAGATGAGCACCAGATCTGTATTTAGAGCTGCCTGGGAATGGCATGATCTCCTGTTTCCTTTCCATCCTTATCACCTTTTTGAAGGAGAACCTTTTAGGCTGCTGCTTTGTTCTACAGAGCCAAATGCTTCTTTACAAGAAACAACTAGTAGGAATCCTGTGTCCTCTGCACTTTTCTCAGATTCTTATCACTGATACCCAAGAGAAAGACAGAGACAGAGAGACACGGAGAGAGATAGAGACAGAGACAGAGACACACACAGAGAGAGAGAGAGAGAGAGAGAGAGAGAGAGAGGAGAGAGAGAGAGAGAGAGAGAGAGAGAGAGAGAGAGAGAGAGAGAGAGAGAGAGGAGAGAGAGAGAGGAGAGAGAGAGAGAGAGAGAGAGAGAGAGAGAGAGAGAATTCTCACAGAAATCATATAGAAATAGAAGCAGTTGGATAGCACGATGAGTAGACTGAGTATTGGACTTAGAATAAGAAAGACCTGAATTCAAATCCGGTCTTATTAATTGTTTGCCTGGGCAAATCACAGCCTCTGTCTGCTTCACTTTCCTCATTTTTAAAATAATACTATCTACAGCCTAAGGTTGTTATGAGGATCAAATGAAATATTATCTGTAAAGTGTTTTACAAATCTTAAGGGAATATCTAAATGCCAGCAATAAATATCATCATTATGAGAAAATAAATGTATGAGTCAAGTAATGGATATCTTCTTCATTATCTTTTTCTGTTAACATTATCAGCTGTACCTGGATCTCATACATGGGTTATCTCAATAGCCTGTTGGGTGATATACCTGCATCAGTCTTCCTTCAGTTTCTCTCCATTGCAATTCATCCTCTACCTAATTATAAAATAGATCTTTCTAAAATACAAATGTGACCATGTCATGACCTTATTCAATCAACTCTAAAGACTCACTCCCTAATGCCTTAAGAGTCAAATATAAAATCCTATATTTGCCATTCAAAGTCCTCACAATCTGATTTGAATTTGGATGTTCCTAAATCCAAGTCTAGAATTCTATTCACTGCCATATAGCTGTATCTGGGACTAGGTATTTCCAAAGCACAGGTACAGCTGAGTTTTTTAGCCCCTTATGGTCACTTCCACTCTCATTTGCCACTTATCACCTGTTGATTCAAAAAACACAGAAACTTCTCCCACAGTAAACTGCCTCCCTGCTGGCAATGATCAGGGAGCATTCATATTGAAGAACTATGAAAAATGGGAACAGAGGGGCAGCTAGGTGGCGCAGTGGATAGAGCACCAGCCCTGAAGTCAGGAAGACCTGAGTTCAAATCTGCTCTCAGACACCTAACATTCGCTAGCTGTATGACCCTGGGCAAGTCACTTAACCTCAATTGCCTCAGCAAAAGAAAAAAAAAGAAAGAAAAGAAAAATGGGAACAGAGACGGAGGTTGTCATTAATATCCTGAATCTTTCTTTTAATCATCTGTGGGGACTTAGTGTCCTTGATCCGCCCAATGATGGCATCCCTATGCTCCCCACTTTTCTCTTCACTCTATAAAACCAAATCTATGGTTAAATTTCATAGGATCATAGATTTAGAACTAGAAGGAGCTTTAGAGGAGAACTAGCCCAAACTCCTGATTTTACAGATAAGAAAACTGAGTCTCTAGAGAGGTCAAGTGACAAACTATTGTCACAGTGACAGAGGTAGATCCTCTGATTCCAACATATTTTCTCCTATATCCTTTACTAAACCTTGGATCCTAGATTCCAATAGTCTTCTGACATTTTAGTTCCTTGGAGACAGAAGGAAAATGAAACTTTGCAGGATGAGAATGGAGTTGGAGTCTGGGATGAAGCCACAAACTCTGTTCTAGTCCCAGGAGCCATAACATTGATAGGGGAGAAGCCCCTCTTATTGATGAAAGCACAAAAACTGAGGAAGGAACTCAGAAGAGAGTGTGTGGTCATTGCTACTCAGGAAGTCCTTTTCTTGGCATCCCCTTATGCAGCCCATTCACCTCCCTGTGCATTTAAAAGCTGCGGAGAACACCAGGATAGAAGGAACAGATAGGAAAACAGTTTCTCAAATCACTGGTAGACTAGAAACTAGAGTTTCCTAGGTCCAGGAAATCATAGTGACATCATAGTGACAGATTTAGAGCAGGAAAGAACCTTAGAACTCATTCATCCAGCTCCTCAGTTTTCACAGGTCCATAGAGGTAGAGGGAGGTCCAAGGTCACACAGGTAGCAAATGGCAAAGACACAATTTTAATTGAAGAATTCTGATGCTAAATCCAGAACTTTTTCCCCAATAACATCATGCTTCAGAAGAAACCAGGGTCTGCTTACCTGAACCTGTGAGACTATGACATATATTTTATGGTCTCTTTTACAGAGCTTGGGCAGCTAAGTAATGCATTGGATATAGTACTGGACTTGGAGTGTAGAAGACCTAAGTTCAAATCCAATTATTTCCTAGCTGTGTGATCTTGGGGAAGTCACTTATCCTCTTTTTGCCTCAGTTTCTTCAGCTGTAAAATAGGGATGATTATAGCAGCTACCTCATAGGGTTGTTAATTTGATCCTTATAATAGTATTGGGATGGAACGTTATAATTATGCATAATCCCTCCCACACTCTTTAAGGCTGAGAGAAATTAAATGACTTGCATGGATTCATACACTAGCAGGTATCTGAGGAAGCATCCAAATTTAGGTTTTCCTGACTCTGGCCCACTATTCTATCCCTACCACAACATAGCTTCTTGGAATAGGCTCGCTCTAATGGGGAAGTCAATAACTCACAATTCAGTAGATCATGTGGTTGATTCATTTATATCTAGTCAAATGACAGGATCAATCCAGCCTGAAGATATTAAGGTGGAGGAAGTGAATGCTCATCTCACAACACTGTGATTGAAAGAATTGCTCCTCACTTACAATAAGGCCCTAAAAAAAAGACCAGTACCCAGTGGGCAGGAAGTTGGGAGGGGTGAATTTGCCCTGAGAATGCCCTGTCCCTATTGCTTGATAGCAACCTCTCTATCCTCCCTACCCCCAATGCTAGTGCAAACGTTCCCCAGCCCAATCACCATCAGGAATTAATAAAGTGTATTCCAAACAGTATGAGCAATGTCAGCCAGGAATGTCTCTGAGTTGGAATTCTTAAAATACTTTTGTTTATAGAGAAGTTTTACACGTTGGCTTTTTCCAAAAGCTAATCTGAGGAATGGTCCCCACAGACATCTGAGAGCACTTTGGCTGTCTTAATTTGCTCATGATGTTTCATTAATATCAATTTTTCCCCCTATATCCCTGCCTGGCAGGTTCTTTTACAAGTGTTCAATTCCCCAAATCTCCTGGTTTTTCTTTTTTTTTTCTGAAACACTTTTTTTTTCCTGGACTTCTCCCTTCATTTCATGAGAAATTCTCCTAAATCACCTCCTTAATGCACACTCTTTTTTGGCTTTCCTGGATCGTCAAAATGGTAATTCAGTATTAGTAAAATGAAAGGCACTATTGCCTTCCATAGACATTCTTTCCCTCTGAAAGCTGTTCCCAGAGAGGGAAATAGTAGGAGTCCAATCTGGATAAAATAAATCCCAGTCCTGTCTCTTTCCATGACTAGGACAGTGTGCTTCTGAAAATCCCACCAATCTTGCTGTCCCGGCTTCTAAGAATCTTCTGCTAAAGGAAGGTTAAGCATTTTCTAGCCAGAGACTGAAAGGCCAGGAGAAAAAAGTCAACAAGCATCTGTAGATATCCTACCATATCCTACATATCACCATGAATTAATACCAAGAACCCAAAATGGCTCCCTATTGTCTGTTTCATCAAGTTCAAACTTTTGCCTGGCTGTCCAAGCCTTGTACAGGCTAGCATCATCTTATCTCCCATGCAATACCATATCAACTTCCATTTTTATCAGACTGATTGCTTACTGACCTATACAGGTGCTATGCTTCTCACTGCTTGAGTTTATATTCCTTCTCCTCTCTCACTCTCAACAGCGCCCCCCTACACACACACAGTCACGTATTTTATTAGAGCATATAGAAAATATGTTTATAGGATAAACATATTTTATTAAGAACAATCAAATGATTTGCTGCTCAAGGTCACTTAGCATAATTCAAATCCAAGCCTCCACCTATCCAAATCTTACCCACCCGTCTTTCAAGGTGTGTCCCTCCTATTTCTTGAAATCTTTTCTAGTTCATACTTCTTCACAACATCAGAAATTCATAGCTGGAAGGATATTTCCTCACAGATCACTTAATCCAATTCCTTCATTTTACTTTTTTTTAAATTATTATTTTTTATTTGCAAAACATATGTATGGGTAATTCTTCAACATTAACCCTTACATAGCTTTCTGTTACAAATTTTTCTCCCCTACTCCCCACCCCTCCCCTAGATGGCAGGATATGCACTACATGTTAATTATGTTAAAATACTTGACAAATCAAATATATGTATACATATTTCCACACTTATCATTGTTGTGCAAGAAAAATCGTATCTACACAAAAGACATATCAGATAAAGGAAACACAATGTAAGCAAACATCAATCGAGAGTATAAGAATGTTATGTTGTGGTCCACATTTCACATCCCTCTCTCTGGATGTATATGACTATCTTTATCGCTGAACAATTGGAGGTGGTTTGAAACATTTCATTGTTGAAGAGAGCCATGTCCATCAGAATTGATCGTCATATAGTACTGTTGTTGCCGTGTATAATGATCTCCTGGTTCTGCTCATTTCACTCAGCATCAGTTCACAATTCCTTCATTTTACAAATAAAAAAAGTTAATCCCAAGGAAGGGCTAAATGACTTATCCAAGGTTACTCAGGGAATAAGCATCAGAATCAGGATTTGAATCCATATCCTCTCATTTCTCTGTATTTCACTGCTCTCTAGCCTTGCTCTGATTTTTTTTTCTGTCTTCTAGAATTTAGCACTTGATCGTATACTATTTTTTATCCATCTCTAATTGTTTTTTGTGGACTGGTCTTATCTCCCCAAACAGATTGTTAGAGGTTCTTGGACATTAATGATAATAATAATGACTACAGGGTTTATTCCTTTGGGAGAATGGGCTTACTAACCCTCAGAAAACTGGAGCCAGAAGGAATGGCAAATGAAAACAAAGGAAGAATTGACACTCACCCTTACAACATTTAGTATTGAAGCAAAAGGCAATGACCAAATCAATTCATTCCTAGGATAGAAACAGATAAGTGAAAAAATGAGTCCCAATAGCTTAGTATTTCATAACCCAGAAGAGTTCATTTTTAATGCACTCTGACTCTCAGATCATTAATAAAAATATTAAATAAAACTACACCAGTATATATAAATCCCTGGGAAACCCCATTATGAACACTTTTTTATCCAGAGAAATGCCAATTTAATTTTTAATATTTTTATTGATATCTTTTGTTTTTATATCATCTACATTTCCCAATGTATTGCTCCTCCCTTGTCTCCTAGAGATTCATCTTTTGGAACAGAGATTACAGAAATTTTTAAAAGATCACCATAATTAACCAACATATCAAAAAAGTGTGACTCTCTATGTGGTGTCCTATACCCTAGTTGTCCATCTCTGCAGAGAAGAGGGAAAGTGTTAAGAAGTGTCTATTTAGCCTTACCCTTTGTTTCCTTTGTTTAAACCAGCTTAAACAAACCAAAGTAATCCTTCCCCCCAATCCCATGGTGACTTGATTAATTTTTAATAGCCTTATGTTCAAATGAAGAGGGAGTGCAGACCCAACCATGTTGCCCAGGGTCCTGTAACCCTCTCTTACCCAGTGCCAGGTGCTCTACACAACAGTTCATAAGTAACCAAGAATCTCTGTCCTTGAAAATATATATGTGTGATGGGGCTAAGAATAGACTGAAGCAATCTCAGGAAGACTTGCTCTTTGGTGTTAAAACATTTTCATCCTTTACATTTACCCCCTTCCCTCAATTCCCCTTCTTTCTAGTCTGTTTTGAGATTAAACAGCCCACTGCCTCTGATGGCAAGTTGTGGGGAGTATTCATGTGAAAGGAGGGAATATTGATCACAGGTTTCCTAGTGAAGCCTCCAGATCTGGGATGATGATGTATTTTTAAATATTTCCATCTTTTCTGGCATCCTTTTGCTGACCAAAGGAGTAACAGCAGATGCAAGACAATGGACCAAAAGGGACTCTCTTAGCCACAACATTTCCTGGAACCAAAGGCTTAGTAATGTGTACAAATGAGAGGGTCCCCTCAAAGCTGCCCTTGAGGGATGGTTTAACTTGTAGCTATAAAAATGGGTTCGTCTGTGGGTTTGGTCTAAATAACTTGTATGGATGCCCATTGCTGTCACTTTAAAAAGTATGCTTATAAACTTTCTGCTTCAATGGCCTAGTAGCTTTTGCTCTTTAAAAACATTGGAAATTAAATCAGCAAGGTCTTTCCATATATTTCCTATTTCATTTAAAGACAGCATGATGTAGTTGAAAAAATGTTGGAGCAAGGATCAGGAAACCTTTGATTTTAATACTATCCCCAACACGTTGCTTTTATGACTATGAAGAAAGAAAAAGAGAATAAAGAAGAAGGCAAGAAAATAAGAAAGAAAGAAGAAAAGAAAAAGAGAGAGAAAGAGAGAGAGGGAGGGAGGGAGGAAGAGAATAAGAGGAGATGGGAAGAAGGGAAAGAGGGAGGAAGGGAAAAAAGAAAGGAAGAAAGAAAAAAGAAAGAAAGAAAGAGAAAAAGGAAGAAAGAAAAAGAAAGTTTTTCTTTCCCCTCTCCTTCTCTTCTTCCCTCTCATAGATCCTCATCATATTTCTTCTCCCCCCACCAACTTTCCTTCATTTCTCATTCAAGTATTGAAAATACTGATTCCATCATAGCTTTACCATAGATTTAATATTTACTAGCCTGGAAACATCATCCTTGAAGTTGTGATAGCAACATATTATGTGACATTAATAAACTGAAGAGCATCTAAAGGAAGGTAACCAGTATGGCAAAGAATCTTGAAATGGTGTCATGTGCATTTTGGAAGGAAGTGGAAACATTTGGCCTGGACAAGAGATGGACTGGAGGGAAAGGGAGCGGTGTAGAGAGCATATCAATAGAATTCAAGTATTTGAAAGGTTTTCCTATAGGAAAGGAATGAGACTTGTTCTGCTTGGTCCCAAATTTTGGAACTAGGACCTATGAGTGGAAATTTAAACTGTATCTGAGGGATAACTCCCTAATAATTAAAATTTTTTTCTTTTTCTTTTTTTAATGAGCTACCTTAAAAGACTGTGGGTTCTTCCTCACTGGAAGTCTCCAAGCAAAGGCTGGAATTTCACTTTTATATTTTATATTTCACTGTTACTAGTATTTTATTTTTCCAAATACATATAAAAATATGCTTTCAACATTCAATTTTGCAAGACTTTGTGTTCTAAATTTTTCTTCCTCCCTCCCTTACTTTCCTCCTCCCTAAGACAACAAGCAATCTGATATAGATTAAATATGTGCAATCCTTTTAACATATTTCTATTTTTGTCATGTTGTGCAAGAAAAAACAAAATAAAAAGGAAATATTGATCCACATTTAGTCTCCATAGTTCTCTCTCTGGATGTAATTGACATTTTTCATCCCAAGTTCAAAGAATTGCCTTGAATCATCATATTATCGAGAAGAGCCAAGTCCTCACAGTTAATCATCACATAATCTTATTACTGTATACAATGTTTTAGTTTTACTCTCTTCATTTAGCATCAGTTTATGTAGGTCTTTCTGAAATCAGTTTGCTCGTAATTTCTTATAGAACAATAATATTCTATTACCTTCAAGTACCATAGCTTATTCAACCATTCCCCCACTAATGGGCATCCACTCAATTTCTAGTTCTTTGCCATTACAACAAAAGAGCTGCTCCAAACATTTTTGTACATGTGGGTTCTTTTCTCTTTTTTTTAAAATTACCTGTTTGGGATACAGACCTAAGAGTGGTACTGCTGGATCCAAGGACATTAACAGTTTATAGCTCTTTGAACATAGTTCCAAATTAATCTCCAGAATAGTTGGATCATTTTACAACTTAACCAACAATTCATTAGTGTTGTAGTTTTCATACATCCTCTCCAACATTTATCATTATATTTTCTTATCATCTTCACCAGTCTGAGAAGTATGAGGTCATACATCAGAGTTGGAAGACCACTTTTTAAAAAATATTATTTGTGTTCTTTTAAATGTATGGAATAAAACAAATATTTCCATAATAATAAAAAAGATGATTGCTCATGAAACTGCAAATCTATTATATACAACTTGCTTTTTCTTTTCAACATATAATTATCATGGAATTCCTTTTTTCCTTTTGTTTTTCTCCCTTTCTTCCTCCCATCTAACCTAAACATAGCTATCATTAGACACTATTTGAATAGGAATCTGTGATGTTTTTATAAAATCATTTCATACACATTTTTATTTATCAGTTCTTTTTCTGGATGTAATTAGCATGGCGCTAGTTAATCTGGATATTTAGAATAGTTAAAGTGATTTATTTGTTCAAAGTTGTTCTTAAAATAATACTGCTATTAATGTAAACAACATTCTCTTGATTCTGTTCATTTCAATCATCATTATTTCATCCAAGTCCATCCATGTTTTATTATAATCATTAAGATCATCCTTACTTATAGCAGAGGGGTATTCCATCATAATTATATATACAACTTGTTCAGCCATCCTCCAACTGAAGGGCATACCTACGGTATCCCATTCTTTAAGGGCATACCCATAGTACCCCGTTCTTTGTGGAAAACCACTTTTCCACTATGTTGTAGAACAGATTCTTGTTCAGGCATGGGTACACTTCAATGGTCACTGAGGTTCTTTCTATCACTGAGGCTATGGTTTGGAACACGTACTCGAAAACCTTAGCAAAGAAGTAAAGATCCTGAAAAACAGAGGAGAAAGGAGACACAGTGTGATGGTGTTCTATCCATCACTTGGAGTCGGACTTGGAGACAGAAAAATCTTAGTCCATGTCTGGCCTTGGATAACTACTAACTACATGACTCTGGGAAAGTCACTTAATTTCACTAAGCTTTATCAGTGAAATGAGAGAAGTAGACTCAATGACTTCTAAGGTCCCTTCCAATCTATGAACTATGTGTTAGAAATCAAAACTGCAATGATCTATTAATAGAAGATGTTCTAACACAGCTTATTTTGGAAAACAATTGTTTAAAAAGTTCTAGTTATTCATGCTTAATCAAAACTCATATGGATCCCATGGTACCCCTAGCTTGGAATCTCTTCTCACTTAATTTCTTTCAGTTTCAGTTTTGTCATCTGTAATACAAAGTTGATCTAAATGGCCCTTTTGGCCATAGAGTAATGAACTTCTTTTCCCAAACTAGTGGGACCTCTGTTGTGTGTAAGGTCTTCGAGGCACAAGGGCTTCCAAGCTAAAAAATACTGTACTGTCCATCTGAAACTAAAAGCTTCAAGATCCAGCCTTTTTTTTTTTTGAGGTCAGAACTCATTAGATTAGCCATTTCCCCTTTCATTGTTTTAATGAAGTTAGAGGATGACAATATAGTTGGCTGCATTCATTTGTCAAAATGTGTCCTTTGCTTTTTTACAGCAAGCTGGCTCTGGAGTACATTGCCTAGATTATGGAGAGGGTGAGGAGGGGTGCATTTATTGGAAGGGATTGAATTTGCAAAGACCTTAGCAATTCCCCTGAAAGGAAAAGCCTGTGCAAGGGGTCAATTTACCCTTTGATCCCAAGCCACAAAGTTGATAATCAGGCATCACTGTTCACAGACCAGATGAACTGATTTGTTGAGTCATTCAATAAATGAACTATTAACCGGGAAAATGCTTACCCGTACTTTAAAAAAAAATTAAAATCAAAATAAAAGGGATTGATTGACAAGGCATCAATAAAACTGCAGGCATGCACTACTGACCTTCCTTTTCTTGGCCCCAAAAATCTGTTTATTAGAATTCAGATCCTATAAATAGACAGTGATGGAGGAAATGGCAAACTGCCTGTTTTATAAGTATCTGTAAAATTCTAACTATTTAATACTTGACTCTCCTTTTAATTTACTCTGTTGTCCATATTTAAGGAGAAGCCATTGTTGGAGCAGAGAGGTGGGTAAACATCAGGGAGTTTTCTGCTCAGAGTTTCTTTGCCTCTATCTTGTTCCAAGAACCTGAACCATCTGGGCCATCCAGTACTACTTATTAAGTATGTGCTTTACCCAGAGATGTACATTGTAGAGGATACATTTCTTGTTGTTGTTTAGTTATATTTTTTTAATTGTGCCTGACTCTCTGTGACTCCTTTTGGGGCTTTCTTGGCAAAAATACTGTAGTGGTGGTTTACCATTTCCTTTTCCAGCTCATTTTTACAAGTGAGGAAACTGAGGAAAACAAGGATAAGTGACTTGTCCAGGGTCACACAGCTAGTACATTATCTGAGATCATATTAAATGCAGGTACTCCTGACTCCAGGCTTGGAACTCGATCCACTACATCATCTAGTTGCCATTTCTCTTTCTATTGTAGATTATAAATTCTGTGAAGGGAAAGGCCATATCCTACACTTCTGTATTCTTCTTGACAGTTTTTCGCAATCCCTGCTAGACTGCTTTTATGAACTGAATGTCCCTTCATGAGAGGCAATGTAATACAGTGGAAAGAACTCAAGAAGACAAAGGACCAGCTCTAAATCTTATAACCTGTGAGACCCTGGGCAAGTCAATTAATTTCTCTGGTTCTCAATTTTCTCATCTATAAAAGGAAAGGGTTAAATTTGATGGGCTCTCAGCTCTCTTCTTGCCATAGATCTATGATCCCATTAAAAAAGTAACTTGCTAGAGTGAACAGACTTGTAAACTTGGAGTCAGGAAAACTTGAGTTCAAATCCTGCCTTAAAAACTTATTATCTGGGTGATGCTGATCAGATAATTTAATTTCTTCCAGCTTCAGTTTCTCATATATAAAGGTGGAGATAACAATATGCTATCATATGAATTAAAAAAGATAAAATACGGGGCAGTTAGATGGTGGAATGGATAGAGTACCAACCCTGAAATTAGGAGGAGCTGAGTTCAAATAGGGCCTCAGATACATAACACTCCCTAACTGTGTGACCCTCAGCAAATCACTTGACCCCGTTGTCTCACACAGAGATTTAAAAATAAATAAATAAACCAATAAATTTAAAAATAAATAATTTTTCAAATTACTTTAAAAATAGATATATGCACAGTGCTTTGCAGAGCTTAAAAGTGCTATATAAAATGCAAACTGTTATTATATTTATTACTATTCAATATTAATAGTCAATTATTAAATTTATTACCATTCAACCACACACCTATGAGGCAATGTAGCATAGGGGAAAGATCACTGAAATGGCAGTTAGGGGACCTGGCCCTGAGTTAAAGCAAGAGAATGGTTTCCTTCAGCCTGATGAGAAGGAAGGAGCAATTAGGATGCTGAAAGTATAAAGGAAGCTGGAACAGAAGGTGTAAAGGAGATAGCTCTAAGCACCAAATTCCAGGGAGCAGGTGGGGAGGTGAGATTACATTCTCAGAGAGCTGCAGGTGGGGGGGCAGTGCTAAAGTAATATAAGACTCCCTTACTTTTCTGCTTCCTCTGTAGTGTGACCTTTCTGACTTCCCAGCTCAAATTCTTATGAAAAGATAATCAGAAGTTTATTTTCAATCTACTCTGAAGAGTTCTCAGAGCAGAGTCTCCCTCACGCTTCGCTCTTTTTCAGGCTCACTCTCCTATCAGTTGGTTTGTAAACCTTTCTCTTCAGATGATTAAAGATCATTGTTTTGCAGTAGTGAAGGGGAGGAATAGGCAGGGAGCAAAAAGGAAAGTATCAGAGAGACCAAGGCTGCCTCAGAGCCCCTTTCTTCCTTTTAGACTCAGCTCAAGCATCAGCTTTTACATGAAACCTTTTCTGATCCTCTCCTCAAGTGATCCTCTCTCCCAAATTATCTGGTATTTAACTACTGTGTTAGATTTGTATTTATCAACTTTATATTTGTGCTGTATGTACATATATATGTTATATATGTAGATATGCTATATATAATATATGTGTATATTATGTTTCTAGCTAGCTACTTGCCTCTTCTATTAGAATTAATACATTAATTAGAATTAAACATTAAGGTATTGTTTCATTCTTATTCTTTGTCTTGGTATCCCTAGTGCTTAACATAGTGCGTGGCACACAGTAGGTACTTTATATATATACACATACATATATATATATACATAGACATACATATTTGTTGATTATTCAATTAAGATTTTTTCACAGAAAACCATCTTTCAATTTAGGAGAAATGATTTAATGCCAAGTTCAGGAGGTAGGTGACCCAAGGAGTAGGAGTAGGAAGAGAGAGAGAGTTAGAAAAACAGGATGAGGGTAGAAAAGGAAAGGGAAAGAGAGAGAGAAATAAAAGGAAAGAAAAGGAGAGACAGACAGATATATGAGGGAGAGAGAGGGGGAAGGAAGGAGGGAGAGAAAGAGAGAGAGAGAGAGACAAAGAGAGAGAGAAAGAGAGAGAGAGGGGAGGGGGGAAGGGACAGGAAGGGAGAGAAATAAAAAGAGGAAGGGAGGAAGAAAGGGAGACAGACAGACCAAACAGATAGACAGACATGGGGGAGAGGGAGGAAGACAAATAGATAAAAATGTGTGAGGAAAAGCTAAAAAGAGACAAAGATAGAAAAAGGGGAGAGAGAGAGAGAGAGAGAGAGAGAGATGAGAGACAGAGACAAGAGACAGAGACAGAGACAGACAGAGAGAAAGAGAGAGAGAGAGAGAAAGAAAGAGAGAGAGAGGGAGAGAGAAAGAGAGAGAGAAAGAAAGAGAGAGAGAGAGAGATGGGGAGAAAGGGAGAGGAAGGGAGAGAAATAAAGAGAGGAAGGGAGGAAGAAAGGGAGACAGACAGACAGACCAGATAGATAGACAGACATGGGGGAGAGGGAGGAAGACAAATAGATAAAAAGGTGTGAGGAAAAGCTAAAAAGAGACAAAGATAGAAAAAGGAGAGAGAGAGAGAGAGAGAGAGATGAGAGATGAGAGAAGAAAGAGAGAGAGAGAGAGAGAGAGAGATGAGAGAAGAAAGAGAGAGAGAGAGAGAGAGAGAGAGAGAGAGAGAAAGAGAGAGAGATGAGAGAGCAGATACAGAGATGGGGATGACGGGAGAGAGGAAGTAATTGGACCATTCCTTTCTCTCCTGTCCTGCAGCAGATGTCTTACAGCAGTTACTAGGCAGCCACAGCTACTAGTGTCCCATGGAGAGATGAACAGACAGAACTCTGCCTTGCAAACCCAGCCCAGTCACAGAAATCTCTGGAACCCTGAACCCTTCACTGAGCCGCCCGTCCTGGGTCTATCTTCTTCACCGGCTCCACTTCCCTGGAGTTGTCCAGTGTTTGCTGAGAAAAGGGCTGGGGAGAAGGAGAATGACTCCCTGACATAACAAGGAAATGCTGAGGCAATGGCCTGGAGTAGCAGGAGCACCTGCTTAGGAGATCTGACTCCCTGCATGGCTTGGGGGTACCTCATTTCCGCCTGACTCTCACATTCCCTGGGGCTAAAATGAAAAGGTTCAGTGAAACAATCCTGAAGACCTCAAATTCTGCCTCGATGCTCCTCTGCCCCAGGGTCCCCTCCTCTCCGTGTCCTGGGACTCGATTTTCCCAGCTGGCCCAAACCTGGCCTTTTCCGTCTGTCCTCAAATCAGCTTTGGTCGTTGGCTGATGGAATGATGTAGGTCAAAGGATGCTCCATCTCTCCCCGGACCCTCCGATTCAACCTCCTCAGGCCGGCACCTCAGCAGCAGACATCACTGCATCATTCCCTTAGTAAGGGAATATCTTCCCGTTTCCCCTGCCAAGTATTTCATTTGTGTAATTAAAACTTAGCTCCCCATTCCACTTCATTAGCTGTTTGGATTTCAGACAGCTCAGCACTTTCTCCAAAACCAGGAAGAAAAAGGTTCAGACTTCAGCATCAGGATCCGCATCCTTTTATCCCAGCGTGTCTTTGACAAGTCTTGGAGAAGTCCAGTGGTTCTGCAAAACCGGAACATTTGTCTTAGGTCCTGAAGAGAGATTCGAGATGAGGGCATCCTCCCATCAGCAAGGAGAGGGTCTGAAACAGGCCTGGAACCTTGCCTTACACGACCATCAAACCGGGAGAAGGACAGCAGCCAGCCCAAATCGCCCAGCATTAAGCACCAGGGCCAAAAAGGGGACTGAGCATATCCTGGGAAAGAAACCAGTCTCAAAGCGCCAGGAAGTATTTTGCAGCAAAAATATCCACAGAGCAGCAGGTGTCCCTGTTGGGCCAGACAAGAGCATTCATTTCCAGTCTCCCTGTCCTTGAGATCAAGGGAGCTAAAAACCCGGGACTGGGAGAAAGTGAGTCATGGAGCAGCTCAGAGCAGGCTGTACAGACCAGCTCCTGGGAGAGTGTTTCATAGCCTGCATAGCTCCTCAGGTGGCCACAGCCCCACACCTTGGAGCAGGTGCCTCAATGCCAGCCACCTTCCCTTTATTTTCATTTATTTAGAAGCTTTATTAAACTGGAGAGGCCAGCCTGCTGCCTTGGGTTCTTCTACAAAGTGCTTCAGTGACTAGAGGGCATACAAAGGGAATTAGTGGGGTCTGAGAATTATGTTTTCTTCTAAACTCTTCGATATTCTCCATGAAGGCTGCCAAGCATGGTGTGATTTAAATGGCACAGAGAGTACCACACTATCCTCTCCAAAAATAGCTTTCAAACTGGCTTGTCTTGGTGCCTAAAATCCCACCACTGGAGGCAGTCCCTGGGGCTGATATCCATGCCGTATCTGGGCATGGTTTTGTTTTTGTTTCTTTCAGTTTTCAAAAAAAAATTTACATCCATTCTCCCTATATTCTCATTACTTCCATGAGAAGTGAACAGTGCAAGAACTTACATTTAATAAATTAGGAATTGGGGAATCAGAGAGATAAAATGACCTCTAACCCAGGTCCTACAGCAAGCCAAGAGGAAGAGTCAGGATTAATAAGAACTGACTTTTATGTAACATTTTCAAGCTTATGGAGCAATCTACATGTATTTTCTCATCACAAATTTCATGATCTTTATTTTGCAGCTGAGAAAACTGAGTCCCAGAGATAATAGATGATCTCTGAATAGCTGCAGAGTAAATATAAGAGATAAGATTAAAACCTGGATGGATGGATGGATGGATGGATGGATGGATGGATTTCAAGATGACAAACTTCCAGTCTACTCTCCTTAGAACCCAAGACTACTAGAACCTCAATGTCCTGATTCCCAGGCTTATTGTTGTATCTCGTTATGTGGAGAGGAGAATCATAATTTCTCTCTGAGGGTGTGTTCTGTTTTGTTCAAATTATGCCTAAGCAGAGTTTGCTATTTTTGATCCCAGGGGGTAATGAAATGAAAATAATACATGAAAAACAAAACACAGCAAAAAATAGCTTAATGTTGAGGTGAGTAGCATGCATCATGCAGAGGAGTAGATGAAAAATTGAATGCATATATTTTTTATCCCGGTTGTCATCCATGTTTCATCAAACTAAAAACACGCTCCAAGAGCTCCTAACTTATAAGTCAAACCAAAGCCACATTAGGATGTCCCCAATAATCTTTCTCAATGAGCTGTTCATATCTGTGATCCACCTCACACAAATGACCTCAGAGATCACAAGAATCCAGCTCAAAGAAACTTTATTTCTCTAATTTTATAGATAAGGACTTATAGATAAGAAAACTGAGGCTTAAAGATTTGCTCTAAATTATTTAGGCACCAGAACAGAAAAAGTGGGATTTGAATGCACACCCCCTGAAATAGAGTCATATTATATCACATATCTACAGTGGGAAGGGGAGGGACTCTTACTTATTTTTTCAGTTGTATTTTATTTTTCCAAATACATGTAAAGACAGCTTTCAACATTCATTTTTGTAAAATTTTGAACTCTGAATTTTCATTTCTCCCTCCTTCCCTTATCTCCCCTCTCCTCAAGACACCAAGAAATATAATGTACAATCATTTTAAACCTATTTCCATATTAGTCACATCATGAAAAAAAATCAAGACAAAAAATAAAAACCACAATAAAAAAAAAACAAACAAAAAGGTAAAAATAGTACGCTACAATCTGCATTCAGTTTCCATAGTCCTCACTCTGGATGCAGATGGCATTTTTCATCCTAACTCTGCTGGTATTCCAACCCTCTTACTTGACAAGTGAGAAAATGGAAGCCTAAAGAGAGTTGTCCAAGATGCCACAGTTAATAAATCCAAGTTCTCTGTGTACAATGCCATTGCTTTTACCATTGAGCCATGTTGCATAAAGTCCGATATACTTCTTGATCTACTAATCTGCCCCTCTGACCCAAGTTCTTTCTTAAGCATAAAGTTGCTTCCCTGGCCAGAGTAGCTAGAATCAGAGGAGATTGGGCAGAACCTCTAAGCCTGCACTTCTGTCTGAATGGATGCCCATAGATGAGAACTGCCATTTTTCTGCAGTCCGAGGCTGTCAACCCAACCAAAATGACAACACAGCAGCCATTTGATTCCCTATACCCAGCACAGGATTCAGTCCTCCACATGTAACAGGAGCCAGATTTCCTAAGACACATATGCTGCCTATCCCAGGAGCTCACAATGCTTTACAGATGTCCATTTAAATCCAATTAATCTCCATAGCTTTTCCAAGAAGGGGAAATGATCCCCACTTAATAGATGTGGAAACTGAGGCATGAGGTTAGGGGGATTGGAATGAGACAGAATTAGAGCCAGGAATAGAAACTTGAGTCCAGAATTCCCACCTAGGACTTTCCTTGACCTGTGAAATATCTATATTCAATTTAGTCTCATTGGAGGGACAAGTTTCATATTGCAGAGATCAGTAATCCTACATTCTCTTTTTAGGGAAGCAACTTAATTTGCTCAGGATGATACAATGATTCAGAGGCAGTGGGATGAAAAATAAGGTCTCCTAATTAGTCCCATTCCATGACCTTTCATTTGCATCATGGGAATATCCACTAGGAATCATTGCTAACTCTTGTTTCCTTGAATCTTCCCTAGGATCAGAGGAGAATGATGTTTAAAGGGACCTGTAAGGGACCTTAGAGCACATTTAGCCGACCTTCTTCTTTTACAGACCGGGAAACTGAACCTGTAGATTGTATAAATAGGTGAGGTAGGACTTAATCCCATATCTTCTCATCCTTTCTTATGCTAGTCAAAGAAAGGAGGGCAGTTAGGGCAGTTAGGGCAGTTAGGACAGAAAGATTAACTAACTAATTCCAATTAAATAGCAGAGCTAAGTCTAGACCCCAGTCATCCTAAGATGACTGGATCAAATGAGATAATATTTGTAAAAAGCAAACAAAAAAAAACAGAATATGGCTAATGTAAAATTGCATCACTACACACATTTGTAATAGGTTTTGTTTTACTTGACTTCTCATTGGATAGGAAAGGGGGGAACATAAAGAAGAGAATTTGGGACTTAAGAAATGAATAAAAATGTTTCTTTGCTTAAATTTTTAAAATTGCTTAATTCAGAACCTGGCACATAATAGGTGCCATATTAATGCTTATTCCTTCTTTTCCCTTCCCTTCTCCTTCTTCAGTGACTAACCCATGGTTGTTTCAGTTAAATGCACTGCCTCCTTAAGAGGACTAAATTTTTCTGTTCATCCTCCAATTCAGAAAGACAAAAAGGAGTACATGGAAGAAGTGGGATATGGAGATGGAGATTAGGGTCAGGGATTAAACTGTCCATTTCTTTTTCCTTCCTTCTTCCTATCTGAATAAGGCGTAGCCAAGTTCTCAACTCAAATGCACAGTCTTTTTTTTTTCTTGACAGTTTTCATGGTGCCATGACTATCCCTTCACTTTTCAAAAACCTTCTAGAATTATCCTACTATGTTCACTGGACCCGGACCTGGACAGCCTCCAGTCTCTGTCCATCCATAAATGGTCATGCATCCTGAATGTGATCAAGGGAATTCCTACAGGAGTAAAGGTTGAATCAGAGAACTCTGGAGGTCCCTTTCAATTCTGTAGTTTTGTGAGAAGAAAAAAAGAAAGAAATAACTGTGTATCTCTGTCTCTCTGTCTCTTTTTCTCTATTTCTGTCTGTGCCTCTATCTCTATCTCTCTATCTCTGTGTCTCTGTCTCTGTCTCTGTGTCTCTGTCTCTGTCTCTCTGTCTCTGTCTCTCTCTCTCTCTGTCTCTCTCTTTCTGTCTCACTCTCTGTCTTCCTCTCACCCAATCCTGTCATTACTCCTGATAGCCTACCGTGAAATTTCTTTGACTTTAGACATTGTGTCATTTATTCATTCAACCAGCATTTATTAAGCACTCACTATATGTAATCACTACCATTACACTGCGGCAGGTGTTGGAAATACAGACAAAACCAAATGTACTCCTACTCTCAGAGAGCCTGTAGCCTATTGTAGAAAGAATTAGAAAATCATGGATTTAGAGCTTGAAAGGACTTTGGGAATCTGCCAGTGCAACTCCCTCTTGTTATAGATGAAGAAAATGGGAGCAGCAGATGGCACAGTGGATGGAGTTTTGGCCCTGAAATCAGGAGCATCTGAGTTCAAATTCAGCCTCAGACACTTAATATTTACTATCCGTGTGCCCTGTCACTTAACCCCAATTACCTCTCCCCCTCCAAAAAAAGCAGGTGAAGAAATTGAAACTGAAAGTTGCTTAGGTGTGCAAAGCTAGGAGGCGTCAGAGGATTCTAACCCAGCTTTTCCAAGTTGAGCACTCTGCTGTATCATGTTACCTCTCTGAATTTTTGTTTCCTCCAAGACTCTATTATTAATACACTAATAACATTGACAGGAATAATTTATGACATAGTCTCAATCAGTAACACTTTACCCTGAATTAGCTGACTAGCCACCATTCTGGGTACTAACACCTGAGATCAGAAAATGTTGGTTATATTTTGGGACAGGAGAAAGAGGGGATAATTTTAGCAAATGGGATATGACCTAGGAAAGTAGGCTTGAGTTGGATTCTTGAGGGGAGGAAGACACTAAGAAAGGAGAAATGAAGCCAAGGGAAGAGATGGAAGGAAGGGCCATAACCACTAGGCAGCTTTGCTCCATTTGGAGAAGTCTGTCTCCATCTGGAAGTCTCCTCTATCCTAGCTCCTGATGTCTTTATATGACCATGACCATTTCTGCCACCAATTAACATTCAGTTCTGCAGATGGCCCTAGTTCCAAGAACCAAGGAAAACTGCACCAACTTTCCCATTTTCTGGGAGCTCTGAGGCTGTATCTGGTTGAGTGCAGGCACTCAATATTGATACCTGATCATTAACCAGAGAGAACCCTCTTTTCCCCTTCAGTAGCCCAGAGAGAAATCCCTAAGGCTCTGCTTCTCTTGGAATGACTACTTTGAGGAAGTCACTTCCCCCACGGAATTCAGGCAGCTTTACCAAAGGGAAGACAAAAGATTCAAGGGGTGCACCCATAATTATCTCCCCACTGCTTGGCTTTTCAAGGAGAGACCTTCCCCCATCATTCCGGGTGATTAAACTGAGTTCATGTTTAAAAATGTAGATAAAGTTACTTAGGCTAACTTTCCATGTTAACTGTTCACATCAGAAATGCTCAATGTCAGTTAAATTGGGTTGGATTATAGGACAACAAACTTAAGATCAAGAACATGTGGCAATATTTGATTCCACTAAGAAATGAAATGCCTTTTCCCCCGTCTTTTCAGCTATAACATTATACATATAAAGATACATGCACTCTAGTACTGTGCCAGGAATGTCAACTGCTTTTGATCTCTCCCTTCAGATATTAAAGTTTCCCCCCTTCCCCCCACCATTGGCCCCTTATGGGCTTTCAAACCAATAAATAGGCAGAGAGCTGCCGCCTCTGCTCCTCTAGGAGAAGGCTTGCTTTTTTCATTGTGCACCCCATGGCCTTGCAGGTCATGTTTAATCAGCCTGGAGGTTTTGGTTAGCATTGACTTGGAGTTTAAAATAGCTTTGCAATAACCCTGGCCCCCTAGTCTCCCGCCCTCCCTGTCTCTCAAATGTGCCCTCCCAGGGACAGAGAAGATGGCTTCCTGATTATTTATAATTTTTGTTGTTGTTTGGGAGTCTTTCTTGGCAAAGGCCCTTTTCCTGATGTTATTTGAATGGGCTCCTATTCCTGATAGGACACCTTCTGCCCTCGGCAAGGGGCCTGGCCCGACAGCCAAAAGAGCAGGTGGTGGGCATGGGTGGGCATGGGTGACCTGGTGGCCTCAGAGGCAGTATCTCTGTGGGGATGTGATGATATCATAGGAAGCAGGGTTCTGACCCTTCTTGTCACAGCTGGCTGCCACTGGGCTCTGCTCAAACTCTGGGAGGTATCTTTGGTCCCCATTCTGAGCGTGGAATTTAGACTGCCAGATCCTAGAAACTCCTCCTTTCCCTCCTTCTCCACGATCTAATGCTTTCCTTTATTTTTTATTGAACTAACCTTCCAAATTGTTTCATGTACATTTTATCACTTGGTCTTCAAAACTGGCCTATAAGCTTTAAGCAGATATTGTCACTCATGTGAAGAGGAGATAATGCAAGAAGCTAGGTGACCAAACAACTAATTAGTGGTAACAAAAGGTCAGATTCCCAGCCTTCCTATGCCCTCTGAGGAGAGACTTCAAATGACAAGTTGAGAAAGGTGCTGGCTGAGGGGAATTTGAGATTATATCAATATTCCAGATCTCCAAGGACTTGGAATTTTATGAACTGGCAGTTACCAAGCTTATAAGATCAGTCTCTCTCTCTGTGTGTATGTGTGTGTGTTTGTCTATCTATCTCTTTCTGTCTTTCTTTCTGTTTCTCTCTGTCTCTGACTCT
>JAJPUD010022143.1:0-21912 GCA_023553655.1 Myrmecobius fasciatus | reverse complement strand
ATAGACCAAAAGTTGATTGGAAATTAAATAATCTAATGTTGAAGAATAAATGGGTGAAAGAGCAAATCATAGACACAATCAATAATTTCATCCAGGAGAATGAAAACAATGAGACGTCATACCAAAATTTGTGGGATATGCCCAAAGCGGTTATAAGGGGCAATTTTATATCTCTAGATGCTTACTTGCATAAAATAGAGAAAGAAAAGATCAACGAATTGGGCTTATTATTAAAAAAAAACTTGAAAAAGTACAAATTAAAAACCCTAAATTAAATACCAAATTGGAAATTCTAAAAATAAAAGGAGAAATTAATAAAACTAAAAATAAGAAAACTATTGAATTAATAAATAAAACTAAGAGTTGGTTCTATGAAAAAACCAAGAAAATAGATAAGCCTTTGGTTAATTTGATAAGGAATAGGAAAGAGGAAAATCAAATTGTTAGTCTCAAGAATTATAAGGGAGAACTTTCCTCCAATGAAGAGGAAATTAGAGCAATAATTGGGAGATACTTTGCCCAACTTTATGCCAGTAAGTTTAATAAGCTAAATGAAATGGAGGAATATCTACAAAAATATAGATTGCCCAGGTTAACAGAAGAGGAAATAAATTATTTAAATAGCCCCATATTAGAAAAAGAAATAGAACAAGCTATTAATCAACTCCCTAAGAAAAAGTCTCCAGGGCCAGATGGATTTACATGTGAATTCTAGCAAACATTCAAAGAACAATTAATTCCAATATTATATAAACTATTTGGGAAAATAGGGACAGAAGGTATACTGCCAAATTCCTTCTATGAGACCCATATCTTCCTGATAGTTAAACTAGGTAGGGTGAAAACAGAGAAAGAAAACTATACACCCATTTCCCTAATGAATATTGATGCAAAAATTTTAAATAAGATATTAGCAATGAGATTACAGAAAGTCATCCCCAGGATAGTACACTATGACCAAGTAGGATTTATTCCAGTGATGTAGGGCTGTTTCAATATTAGAAAAACTATCAACATTATTAATTATATTAATAACCAAACTAACCAAAATCATATGATTATCTCAATAGATGCTGAAAAAGCATTTGATAAAACCCAACACCCTTTCTATTAAAAACACTAGAGAGTATAGGAATAAATGGGCTTTTCCTTAAAATGATCAGTAGCATCTATTCAAAACCATCAGCAAGCATCCTATGTAATGGAGACAAATTAAACCATTTCCAATAAGATCAGGAGTGAAAGAAGACTGCCCACTGTCACCATTACTATTTAATATTGTATTAGAAATGTTAGCTTTAGCAATAAGAGAAGAAAAATAGATAAAAGGAATTAGAGTAGGTAATGAAGAAATCAAATTATCACTCTTTGCAGATGACATGATGGTATACTTAGAGAACCCTAGAAACACAATTAAAAACTATTAGGAACAATTCGCGACTTTAGCAAAGTTGCAGGATTCAAAATTAATCCACATAAATCATCAGCATTTTTATATATTACCAACAAAATTAAGCAGAAAGAGATACAAAAAGAAATTCCATTCCAAATAACAGATGATAGGATAAAAAATATTTGGGATTCTATCTGCCAAGGAAAGTCAGAAACTATACAAAGTAAACTACAAAACAATTTCCACAAAAATAAAATCAGACCTAGTCAATTGGAGAAACATGAAACACTCATGGGTAGGCTGAGTTAATATAATAATAAAAATGACAATATTACCCAAACTAATGTACTTATTTAGTGCCATATCATCAAACTCCCAAGAAATAATTTTACAAATCTAGAAAAAATAGTAGCAAAATTCATTTGGACGAACAAAAGTTCAAGAGTTTCAAGGGCATTAATGGAAAAAAAAAAGGCTGATAAAAGTGGCCTTGCAGTACCAGAATTAAAACTATATTATAAAGGAGCAGTTATCAAAACCATTTGGTACTGGCTAAGAAATAGAATAGTCGATGAGTGGCATAGGATAGAATCACAGGACAAACTGGGCAGTAACTATAGTAATTTAGTGTTTGATAAACCCAAACACCCCAGCTTCTGGGATAAGTACTCATTATCTGACAAAAACTGCTGGGAAAATTGGAAACTAGTGTGGAAGAAATTAGGGCTTAACCTGGATCTAACACCACATAACAAGATCAGATCTAAATGGATTCATGATCTGGATATAAAGAGTGATATTATAAGTAAATTAGAGGAATGTAATATAGTTTACCTCTCAGACCTATGGAGATGGAATAAATTTATGTCCAAAGAAGAACTGGAACTCTTAATTGAAAATCAGATAGATAACGTTGACTCTATTAAGTTAAAAAGTTTTTGTACAAACAAAACCAATGCAGTAAAGATTAGGAGGGAAGCAATAAATTGGGAAATCATCTTTACATTTAAGGGTTCTGATAAAGGTCTCATCTCTAAAATATATAGAAAATTGTCTCATATTTATAAGAATTCAAGCCATTATCCAATCGATAAATGGTGAAAGGATATGAACAGACAATTTTCAGAGGATGAAATTAAAACTATTTATAGTCATATAAAAAGGTGCTCTAAATCACTATTGATCAGAGAAATGCAAATTAAGACAAGTATGAGGTACTACTACACACCTGTTAGATTGGCTAAAATGACAGGAAAAGATAATGATGAATGGTGGAGGGGATGCGGGAAGGCTAGGACACTGATGCATTGTTGGTGGAACTGTGAGTGGATCCAGGCATTCTGGAGAGCAATTTGGAACTATGTAAAAAAGTTATCACACTGTGCATACCCTCTGACCCAGCAGTGTTTTTATTAGGCTTATATCCCAAAGAAATCATAAAGGAAGGAAAGGGCCACACATGTGCAAGAATGTTTGTGGCAGCCCTTTTTGTAGTGGCTAGAAACTGGAAACTAAAGGGATGCCCATCTATTGGAGAATTGCTGAATAAATTATTGCATATGAATATTATGGAATATTATCTTTCTATAACAAACGGCCAGCAGGATGGTTTCAGAGAGGCCTTGAGAGACTTGCATGAACTGATGCTGAATGAAATGAGTAGAACCAAGAGATCATTATACACGGCAAGAACAATACTATATGGTGATCAATTCTGATGAACGTGGCTTTCTTCAACAATGAAATGTTTCAAACCTCTTCCAACTGTTCACTGAAGAAAGCCATATATTCCTAGAGAAAGGGATGTGAAATGTGGACCATACATAACATTTTCATGCTCTTGATTGATGTTTGCTTTCATTGTCTTTCCTTTATCTGATTTTTCTTTCTTGCAGATACGATTTTTTTGCACAACAAAGTGTGGAAATATGTATACATATATTCGATGTGTCAAGTATTTTAACATAATTAACATGCAGCGGATATCCTGCTATATAGGGGAGGGGTGGGGAGTTGGGGGGAAAAATTTGTAACAAAAAGCTTTGTAAGGTTTAATGTTGAAGAATTACCCATATATATCTTTTGCAAATAAAATAAAAATAAAATGAAATGAAAAAAAAACATAATCCAACAATATGTTGTCTATAGGTAACACATCTAAAATATAGTGACACATACAGAGTGAAGGTAAAAGGCTGGAGCAGGACTTATTATGCTTCAGGTGAAAAAAAAAAAAGCAGGGGTAGCAATCCTGATATCAGATCAAGAAAAAGCAAAGATAGATCTAATCAAAAGAGATAAGAAAGGAAACGATATTTTATTAAAGGATACCATAAATAATATAGCAATATCAATACTAAATATATATGCACCAAGTTCATTAGCAAACAAATTCCTACGGGAAAAATTAAGAGAGATTCAAGAAGAAATAGACAGCCAAAGTATACTAGTGGGGGATCTCAACCTTGCTTACTCAGAGTTAGATAAATTAAACCACACAATAAATAAGAAAGAAACTGGGGAGGAAAACCAATTGTAAGAAAAAAGTTAGGTATGGTAGATCTTGGGAAAAAAATTGAATGGAGATAGTACAGAGTTTATTTTTTTTCTCACCAGTTCATGGAACTTATACAAAAATTGACGATGTGTTAGGGCATAAAAACCTCAAAGTTAAATGCAGAAAGGCAGTAATAGTAAATGCATCTTTTTCAGATCATGATGCAATAAAAATCACATGCAATATAAGGCTAGAAGAAAATAGACCAAATTTGATTGGAAATTAAATAATCTAATCCTGAAGAATGAATGGGTGAAAGAGCAAATCATAGACACACAATAATTTCATCCAGGAGAATAACAATAATGAGACAACATACCAAAATTTGTGGGATATGGCCAAAGCGGTTATAAGGGGTTATTTTATATCTGTAGATGCTTACTTGCCTAAAATAGAGACAGAAAGGCTCAATGAATAGGGATTACAATTTAAAAAACTAGAAAAAGACCAAATTAAAAACCTTCAATTAAATACCAAATTGAAAATTCTAAAAATTAAAGGGGAAATTAATAAAATTGAAAATAATTAAACTATTGAATTAACAAATAAAACTAAGAGTTGGTTTTATGAAAAAAACCAACAAAATAGATAAGCCTTTAGTTAATTTCATTAGAAAAAGTAAAAAGAAAGATCAAATTGTGAGTCTCAAAAATCATAAGGGAGAACTTTCCTCCAATGAAGAGGAAATTAAAGTAAAAATTAGGAGTTACTTTGCCCAACTTTATGCCAATAAATTTGATAATCTAAATGAAACATTGGAATCTGTACAAAAATATAGATTGTCCAGGTTAACAGAAGAGGAAATAAATTATTTAAATAGCCCCGTTTTAGAAAAAAAGAAATAGAACAAGCCATTACTCAACTCCCCAAGAAAAAATCTCCAAAGCCAGATGGATTTACATGTGAATCTAGCAAACATTCAAAGAAAATTAATCCCAATACTATATAAACTTTTTGAAAAAATAGGGAAAGAAGGTATGCTGCCAAATTCCTTCTATGAGACCAATATGGTGCTCATAGCTAAACCAGGTAGGGAGAAAATAGAGAAAGAAAACTATACACCCATTTCCCTAATGAATATTGATGCAAAAATTTTAAATAAGATATTAGCAATGAGATTACAGAAAGGCATCCCCAGGATAGTACACTATGACCAAGTAGGATTTATACCAGGAATGCAGGGCTGGTTCAATATTAGGAAAACTAACAGCATAATCAATTATATTGATAGCAAAACTAACAAAAACCATATGATTATCTCAACAGATGCATAGAAAGCCTTTGATAAAATCAACCTCCCATTCCTCTTAAAAACACTAGAGTATAGGAATAAAAGGGCTTTTCCTTAAAATGATTAGTAGCATCTACTTAAAACCATCAGCAAGCATCATTTGTAATGGAGACAAACTAGAACCATTCCCAATAAGATCAGGAGTGAAACAAGGCTGCCCACTGTCACCATTACTATTTAATATTGTTTTAGAAATGTTAGCTTTGGCAATAAGAGAAGAAAAAGAGATAAAAGGAATTAGAGTAGGTAATGAAGAAACCAAATTATCACTCTTTGCAGATGACATGATGGTATACTTAGAGAACCCTAGAAACTCAACTAAAAAACTACTAGAAACAATTCACAACTTTAGTAAAGTTGCAGGATTCAAAATAAATCCACATAAATCATCTGCATTTTTATATATTGCCAAAAAAAGTTCAGTAGCAAGAGATACAAAAGGAAATTCCATTCCCAATAATGGATGATAGTATAAAATATTTGGGAATCTATTTGCAAAGGAAAAGTCAGAAACTGTATGAACTAAACTACAAAACACTTTCCACACAAATAAAATCAGACCTAGCCAATTGGAAAAACATTAAGTCCTCATGGGTAGGTGAGCGAATATAATAAAAATGATAATACTACCCAAACTAATCTACCTATTTAGTGCCATACCAATCAAACTCCCAAATAGTAGCAAAGATCATTTGGAAGAACAAAAAGTCAAGAATTTCAAGGGAATTAATGGAAAAGAAAAAGGCAGATGAAGGTGGCCTTGCTGTACCAGATGTAAAAATATATTATAAATCAGTGGTCATCAAAACCATTTGGTACTGGCTGAGAAATAGAGCAGTAGATCAGTGGCATAGGATAGATTATCAGGATAATCTAGGCAATAACTCTAGCAATTTAGTGTTTGATAAACCCAAAGACCCCAGCTTGTGGGATAAGTACTCTCTATTCGGCAAAAACTGCTGGGAAAATTGGAAACTAGTGTGGAAGAAATTAGGGCTTGGACCACACCTAATACCACATACCAAGATAAGATCTAAATGGGTTCATGATTTAGATATAAAGAGTGATATTGCAAGGAAATTAGAGGAACATAAGATAGTTTACCTCTCAGACCTGTGGAGATGGAATAAATTTATGTCCAAAGAAGATCTGGAACTCTTAGTTGAACACCAGACAGATAATTATGATTATATTAAGGTAAAAAGTTTTTGTAGAAACAAAACTAATGCAGACAAGATTAGGAGGGAAGCATCAAATTGGGAAATTATCTTTACATTTAATGGTTCTGACAATGGCCTCATTTCTAAAATATATAGGGAATTTTCTCATTTTTATAAGAATTCATGCCACCCTTCAATAGATAAATGGTCAAGGAATATGAACAGACAATTTTCAGATGATGAAATTAAAACCATCTCTAGTCATATGAAAAGTTGCTCCAAATCATTATTGATCAGAGAAATGCAAATTAAGACAACTCTGAGGTACCACTACACACCTGTCAGATTGGTTAAAATTACAGGTTAAGATAACGATGAATGTTGGAGGGGATCTGGGAAAACTGAGACTCTAATACATTGTTGGTGGAGCTGTGAACGGATCCAACCATTCTGGAGAGCAATGTGGAGCTATGCTCAAAAAGTTATCAAACTGTGCATACCCTTTGACCCAGCAGTGTTTCTATTGGGCCCATATCCCAAAGAGATCTTTGAGGAGGGAAAGGGACCCACATGTGCAAGAATGTTTGTGGTAGCCCTTTTTGTATTGGCTAGAAACTGGAAGCTGAATCGATGCTCATCAATAAGTGCCTGAATAAATTATGGTATATGAATGTTATGGAGTATTATTGTTTTGTAAGAAATAACCAGGAGGACAATTTCAGAGAGCCCCAGAGAGACTTGCATGAACTGATGCTGAGTGAAACTAGCAGAACCAGGAGATCATTATTCACAGCAACAACAGTATTACATGATGATCAATTCTGATGGACATGGTTCTCTTCAACAATGAAATGTTTCAAACCAGTTCCAATTGTTCAGTGACGAAAGCCATATACACCCAGAAAGAGGGATATGAAATGTGGACCACAACATAACATTGTCATGCTCTATTGATATTTGCTTGCATTGTGTCTCCTTTCTCTTATTTTTTTCCTGTAGATATGATTTTTCTTCCATAACAATAAGTGTGGAAATATGTAAATTTTAAAAAAAGAAAATATTTGCAGGCCCAGATGGGTTTACGTGTAAATTATAACAAACATTTAAAGAACAATTAATTCCAAACTATGCAAACTATTGAAAAATAAAAAAAAAAACAGTCCTACCAAATTCCTTTCATGACACAGATACAATGCTGATACATAAACCAGGTATGAACAAAAAAGAGAAAGAAAATTCTAGACCAATTACCTTAAGGCATATTGATGCAAAAGTCTTAAACAAAATATTATCCAAGAAATTGCTTTCCTCAGGATATGCCAAGGATAATACACCATGATCAAGTAGGATTCATAACTAAGGACTCAGAGCTTGTTCAATATTAAACGATATATTAGCATAATTGTCTATATTTATAACTAAACTAACAAAATCATATGATTATCTCAATAGATGCAAAAGCCAAAATGCATTCCTATTAAAAACACAAAAGAGTATAGGAAAATAGATTTTTTTCTTAAAATAATCAGTACCATATATTTATAAACTATTCCCAATAAGATCAGAGGTGAAACAAAGTTGCCCACTCTCACCATTATTATTCAGTATTGTATTAGAAATGTTTGCTTTGGCAATAAAAAAGAGATTAAAGGCAGCTAGGTTGTGCAGTGGTTAGAGCCCCAGCCCTGAAGTCAAGAGGACCTGAGTTCAAATCTGGTCTCAGACACTTCCTAGCTGTGTGACCCTGGGCAAGTCACTTAACCCCAATTGCCTCAGCAAAAAGAGAGAGAGAGAGAGAGAGAGAGAGAGAGAGAGAGAGAGAGAGAAAAGAGATTAAAAATTAGAAAAAGCAATAAGTAAACCAAATTGTCACTCTTTGTAGATGATATGATGATATAATTAGAGAAACAACTGAAAAAAATAAAAATCTGTAAGAAGAACTCAGAATTTAACAACACTACTGGGAAAATTGGAAATTGATATGGCAGAAACTAGGCATTGACCCACACCTAACTACCTATATCAAGATAAGATCAAAATGGCTTCATGATTTAGGCATAAAAAGAGATATTATAAGTAAATTAGGTTAGTTTACCTCTTGGATCTGTGGAGAAGAAAGGAATTTGTAATCCAAGAAGACATCGAGTTAATTATTGAACACAAAATATGTAATTTTGATTATATTAAGTTTAAGTTTTGTAAAAACAAAACTAATGCAGAAAAGATTAGAAGGGAAGCAATAAAATATCTAAACATTTTTACATTCAAAGGTCCTGATAAAGGCCTCATGTATAAAATATACACAGAATTGACTCATATTTATGTCAAGCCATCCTCCAATTGATAAATGGTCAAAGGATATGAACAATTTTAGAAGAAGAGATTGAAACCATTTTTAGTAATTGGAATAGGTGCTATATGTCACTTTTGATCAGAAAAATACAAATTGACAGACCATTACACACTTCTCAGATTGGCTAAGATGACAGGAAAAGATAATTACAATTGTTGGAGAGGATGTAGGAAAACTGGGACACTAATAAAATGGTGGAATTGTGAACTGATCCAATTATTTTGGAGAACAATTTGGAACTATACTTAAAGAGCTATTAAACTGTGCATACTCTTTGACCCAGTAGTGTTTCTACTGGGCTTATATCCCAAAGAGATCTTAAAGGATGAAATAGAACCCACATATAAAAAAAAATGTTTCTGGAAGCCTTTTTTAATGGCCAAAGATAAAAATTAAATGAATTTCCTTAAGTTAGAGAATGTCTGAATAAGTTGTATAAATAAGTTATATAAATGTTATGGAATGTTATTGTTCTATAAGAAACAATCAGCAGGATGATTTCTTAGATGCCTGGAGAGACAGACTTACATGAACTGGCTAAGTGAAATGAGCAGAACCAGGAGATTATTGAACATGGCAACAAAAAGATTATACGATAATCAATTCTGATGGATGTGGTTCTTTTTAATAATGAGATAATTCAGGTCAGTTCCAATGATCTTGTGATGAAGAGAACCACCTATACAAAAATCTGTGGGAACTGTGTGTGGATCACAACATTTCATCTTCATCCTTTTTGTTGTTTGTATTTTATTTTCTCTCTCATTTTTTGATCTGATTTTTCTTTCAAGATAATTGTATGCTATATTAGATTTAACATATATTTTAGCATTTTTAGCATATTTTAGATTACTTTGATGTAGGAGAGGGGGTTGAGAGAAGTGGTGGGGAACTGGAACACGATATTTAGCAAGGGTTGATGTTGAAAAATTATCCATGGATATGTTTTGAAAATAAAAAATTTTAATAAAAATAAAAGAAAAAGAAAATAAAGAGCCATGTCTATCCAAATAATCATCACATAATTTTGCTGTGGCTGTGTACAATATTTTCCTTTTTCTATTCACTTCACTTATCACCAGTTCATGTAAGTCTGCAGGACTCTCTGAAATCATCCTGTTGATCATTTCTTATACAATAATATTATTCAATAACATTCATATACCATATCATATTCAGTCATTCTCCAACTGATGGGCATCCACTCAGTTTACTGTTTCTTGCCACTCCAAAAAGGGGCTGCTACAAGATTTTTTGCACAGGTGGGTCCTTTTCCCTTTTTTATATAGTCTTTGGAATACAGTAACAGTAGAGATACTAATAAATGTTCTGTTTGATAGCCCTTTAGGCATACTTCAAAATTGCTCTTCAAAATGGTTGAATCAGTTCACAATTCCACCAACAATATATTAGCATCCCAGTTTCCCCACATTCCCTCAAAAATTTATCATTATCTTTTCCTGTCATTTTAGCCAATGCACAAGATATGTGGTGGTACCTCAAAGTTGTATTAATTTGCATTTCTCTGACCAATAGTAATTTAGAGCACTTGTTCATTTGACTAGAAATGGTGTTAATTTTTTTCATATGAAAATTGTCTGTTCATATTCCTTGACCATTTATCAACTGAGGCTTTAATTCTTATAAATTTGAATCAGTTCTCTACATATTTTAGAAATGAGGCTTTCAATAAAAGAGGGAGAAGAACCAACATGTGCAAGAAATACTTGTAACAGCTCTTTTTGTGACAGAAAAGAATTGGAAAATGTATAGATGTCCATAAGTTGGGGAATGGCTGAAAAACTTCTTATGTGTGAAGATAATGGAATGTTATTCTTTTATAACAATGATGAACAAATTGATTTTAGAAAGACCTGTGCACGATATCAACAAAATATGCAATGATCAAATATGAAAGACTTGGTTCTTCTCAATAGTGAAGTGATCTGAAAAGATTCCAATAAACCAAGTATAAACCAACACAAGATATGTTCATTTCTTTTTTTCTGTTTTTAAATCTCACCCATAGTTTTTCAATTTTTGCCCTGATTTTTCTCTCCCAATATGATTCATAAAGTAATGTGTGTTAAAACAGACAAATAAATATTTTTTTGAAATTTAAAAAAGGGGAAAAATGAAATGAGGGTTTTATCAGAATTCTTGAATATAAGAATTTCAACCAGTTTATTCCTTCTCTTCAAATCTTGTTTGCCTTGGTTATGCTTGTACAAAAACTTTTAAACTTAATGTAATTAACATCTATTTTGCATTCTATAATGTACTCTAGGTCTTTTGGGATCATAAATTCCTTCCTTCTTCACAGAGAAGTAGACTATCCTTTGCTCTTCCAAGTTGCTTATAGTGTCACTCTTTATATCTAAGTGGTGAATGCATTTTGATCTTATCTTGGTATAGGATGTTTGGTGTGGGTCAATGCTTACTTTCTGCCATATTAAATTTGAATTTCCCCAGCAATTTTTTTTCAGATAGTTATTATTCCAGAAGCTGGCATTTTGGAATTTCTCAGACACTATATTATTACAGTCATTAATTGTTGTATATTGTGAAACTAAACTGTCCTACTAATCTATTATTCTATTTCTTAACCAGTTTCATGACCACTGTTTTACAATATAGTTTTAGGGTGGGTACAGGTAGGCCATCTTCATTTGAATCTTTTCCATTAATTCTCTTCAAATTCTTGACATTTTGTTCTTTCAGATGAACTTTGTTATTATTTTTTTTCTAATTCCCTAAAAAATATCTTGAGAGTTTGATTGTTATGGTAAAGTAGATTAATTTAGAAAGAATTGTCTTTGTTTTTATATTAGCTTGGCTTGCCCATGAGTATTTGATATAATTGATTAGATCTGACTTTATTTGTGTGGAAAGTATTTTGTAGTTATGTTTATATAGTTACTGATGTGGCCATAGCAAGTGAATTCTCAATTATTTTATATTATCTTTAGTTATTTCAAATGGAATTTATTTGTGTGTCTTTTGTTTCTGAACTTTTTTGGATAACATAAAAATACCAACTATTCATGTAGATTTAAACTGTATCCTCAATTTTGCTAAAGTTGTGAATTGTTTCTAGTAGTTTTTAAGTTGGTTCTGTAGGGTTCTCTAAGTATACCATTCTATCATCTGCAAAGAGTGATAATTTGGTTTCCTCATTACCTACTCTAATTCCTTTAAGCTTTTCTTCTTTTCTTAATGCCAAAGATAATATTTCAAATACAGTATTGAATAGTAATGGTGATAGCAGACAATCCTGTTTCACCTCTGATCTTATTGAAAATGATTCTACTTTATTGCCATTACATCTGATGTTTGCTGATGTTTATAAATAGTTGCTACTGATCATTTTAAGGAAAACTACATTCATCCCTATATTCTCTAGTGGTTTTAATAAGCATTGATATTGGTTTTTGTCAGTTTTTTTTCTGCATCTATTGAGATGATCAGATGATTTTGTTAGTTTGGTTATTGTAATAATCAATTGTACTAATATTTTCCCTAATATTGTATGAACCCTGCATTCTTAGTTTAACTTCTAATTGGTTATAAAGTATTATCCTTGGGATAATGCTGCAGTGTTATTGATGATATTTTATTTAAGATTTTTGCATTGATATTCCTTAGGGAAATTGGTAATTTTCATTTTCTGTTTTGACCACACATGGTGTATGCATCAGCACCATATCTATGTCATAAAAGAAAATTGGTTATGACTCCTTCTTTTCCTATTTTCCCAAAATCCTTTCATAATATTTGAATTAATTATTCTTTAAACGTTTGGGTGAATTCACTTGAAAATCCATCTGCCCATGGGGATTTTTTCTCAGGAAGATTATTAATAACTTGCTCAATTTCTTTTTCCAAAATAGAACTATTCAAGTAATGTCTTTCTTCCTCTTAAGCTGAGAAATCTATATTTTTTGTAAACATTCTTCTATTTCACTTAGATTGTGAGATTTAATTGCATATAGTTGGATTAAATAGTTTCAAATTATTGCTCTACTTGTTTTCCTTCACTGGTAGAATATTCACCCTTTCCATTTTTGATTCTACTAATTATATTTTCTTCTTTCCTTTTTCTAATCAAATTAAATAAAGTTTATCTATTTTTTTCATAAAACCAACACATAGCTTTGTTTATTAGTTCATTAGTTTTCTTAATTAGTTGTCTTAATTTCATATTTTTATCTCCCTTTTTATTTTCAGAGTTTCAAATTTGTTATTTAATTGTAGGTTGTAAATGTGTTCTTTTCTGGCTTTTTAGTTGCATGCAAAATTCATATGCAAGTAAGCATCTAGTGATGTCAAACTTCACCTAAACACTGCTTTACCTGCATGTCCAACACATTTGGTATGCTGTCTCATTATTGTCATTCTCATGAATAAAATTATTGATTATGTCTATGATTTGTTGTCTCACCCACTCATTCTTTAGAATTAGCTTATTTAGTTTCCAATTAATTTTTGATATATTTTCCCCAGGCTATTTATTACAAGTAATTTTTATTCCATCATGATCTTTAAAAGATGCATTTACTATTCCGGGCTTTCTGCATTTAATTGTGAAGATTTTATTCCCTAATACATGCATAGTTTCCATGTAGTGCTGAGAAAAGAGTATATTCCTTTCTATGTCCATTAAGTTTTCTCCAAAGCTCTATCATACCTAACTTTTCTAAAATTCTATTTACCTCTTTAGCTTCTTTTTATTTATTTTATGGTTTGATTTATCTAGTTCTGAGAGAGTAAGGTTGTGATCCACCACTAGTATAGTTTTGCTGTCTAATTATTCTTGCAGGTTTCTTAAGTTCTCCTCTAGGAATTTGGATGTTATATTACTTAGTTCATATGGTTAGTAGTGATATTACTTCATATCCTATGGTACCCTTGGTAATTGTACTTTCCCTCCTTATACCTTAAATTAGATCTATTTTTGCTTTTGTGTAATCTGAGTTCTTGTGTTGTGTGGGCAAGGCCAAACCCATGTTATTCTGTGGTTCAGAAGCTCACTATTTACCTTTTGTTGCTGTGTTGGATTCTCACAACTAGTTTGTTGATCTGCTGGCTTTTTAAGCAGAACAGAGTAGCCAACACTGTGGTATTTGGGGTAAGAGCCTCCTGTTGGATTCCCTTAGCATGACAACTTCACATCACCATAAGTTCATACTATGCACCTGGGCTTGGTTGCCTCCCCCATGTCCAATTGAAATAAACCTTTGCTGAAGTTCTTCCAAAATATTTTGTTACACTTCAAATGTTTGTGTGTTCTGTCACTCCAAAACCAGTTCAATGACTTGATCCAATGTTGATCTGAGAGAAGCCAGGAAAAGCTCAGAAAAATATTTATATACTCTTTACTTGCTCCACCCATCAGGATTCTTTTTTTAAAATCTATTCTGATATTACTTTTCATTTTATGGGAGATTTCATGCTATTCATATAGAGTTATGATTATCAGCTCTGCCTTTTGCTCCATCCTATTTTCTCTTCTATTACATACTTTTGTTATCTCTTTCCATGGTATCCTTAGTAATGTTTTTAACTCACTCATCCACTACCTTATCTTCTATCATCACCACCCCCTTCTTTTAGTAATCTTTTTTAAATCCATTCTCCCTAATATCTTATCTTATATTACCCTTCTTTCTTGTGTTACCTTTTTTCCTAGTGTTTCTGCCCTCCCTTTTTTCCAGCCCTTCCATTTCCCTTTTTCATTCTCCTCCTTCTTTTTCATGGGGTTAAAAATTTCTACATTCAACTGAATGATTAAATTATTCCCTCTTAGAGCCAAAATTGAAGAGTTAAAGTTTCTGCCAAAGTTCACCCCACTCCCTTATTTTCTTCAATTTTAATAGATTGTTTGTGCCTCATCATGTGATCTAATTTGTCCCATTATACTTCCCCTTCCCTTTTCTTCCAGAACAGATCTTTTCCCACCAGTTAATATTTTTTTTCTTTGATATCATCATATCAGATTTCATCCATTATCACACCCTCTGTTCTTGTGATGTTCCCCTCTATCTGCCTCAGTGACAGATAAAGTTCTCAGGAGTTACAGATATCATTTTACCATCTAAGGAGGAAAACAATTTCACCTTAAAATTATAATTACCCTTTTAATTTTTATATACTACTCTTGAATACTGTGTTTATACATTAATTTTTCCGTTTAATTCTGTTTTTTTTTCAATAGAATCTATTGAAAGTCTCTTGCTTCATTGAAGATCCATCACCTTCACTAAAAGATGATATTGTCTTGCTGGGTAGTTAATTCTTGATTATAACCCTAGATCCTCTGCCTTTCCAAATATGTCATTCCATGTTCTCTGATTCTTTAATATAGAAGCTTCCAGATTCTGGATAATCCTGACTGTTACTCATGATATTTGAATTGTTTTTGTGTGGTAATGCAGTATTTTTTCCTCCATAAGTCCCAATTTATACTCAGGTATTCCTGAGTCCCAGCCTAGCACTCCACACATTGTTCAACTTAGCTGCTCCAGAATAGGAATAACCCCTCTTCTCAGCTTTTTGTTGCATATTGAAAGAAGGAAGAAACAGCTAACTGAGACTGCATGCTAGCAACTTTTCTCCTCCCCTTTTGAGTAGTAATAAAGTTTGTTAAAGTTATCTCTCTCTGTAATGATGGTTCTCATTTTGATTCCACTGCTTTAAAACTGCCATTTGGAAAAACAAACAAACAAACAAACAAACAAAAAACATTGTCTTGTTTGGCTGAAAAATTCAGACATTAGAACAGTGAACCAAAAAAAAAAAAGACTACAAACAGATAATGTCTGTAATTTTTTTTAAAATCTTACTTAAAAAGTTGGAAGGTATTTCATAATATAAATAGGTAGTCCTTCAGAATTCTTTCATCAGAGGCTTAATAACTATTATAAAATATGTTACACTTGAGGAGTCCCTTTCAGGTATTAATATGTTAAGGACTATGCCTAAGTGTGAAGTAGCAGGTCAATTCTCCTACAGCCCCAAAAACTATGAATAATAATACACTCAAAGGAATTGCAAATCAGCTTTTCCTAACACTGATGTTGCCTGTGAATTGGGGATGAAATAAATCAGAATCAAGAGGGAACAGGAGAGAAGTCAGAGAATGCAATTGCATTTCAGATTTCTTATATTGTTATCATCCTCTCACGTGAAGGGATCTATTCTGCTGATCAGAATTAGATCCCCAGCAGCCACTAGCAGGTTGATCCCATAATATACAGTAGCCACTAGCAGGTTGTTCCCATAACAAATAGCGCCCAATGTGGGCCATATAAGAAAAAAAGAAACAGCAGTGCTTGAGAGCTGTCTGTGAGTAGGATCCTCCCAGGAAAGTTCCTCCAGTAACTCACAGGGAAGGAAAGAGAGAAGAAACCCTGCAAGAGTTTTTCAGTGAGGGTAGTTAAAATGGGCCAACACATCAAAGGGCCAAGCCAGGAGACATTCCAAGCCAGGAGACTGATGAGGGACTTATGAAAAAAGGCTATTTTGAATATAGTCCTACTTCTCTGTTTGTTAGGAATGTTTGTCTCCATGATGGATTATTATGGTGTTAGAGAAAATTACATCACATAAGATTCAGCACCTGCTATAGCATCTCACCCTGCAACCATCCAGAGGAATAGGAAGAAAAAAAAAACTTTCATAATACTGTTTGCATTCCTTAGCATGTGAACTCAGATAATAGCCACTTCCCAATATTGGACCATATTACTAACCATGCTGTTGGGGGAAAATAATCATGTTCCCATAGCCACAGCAGTGAATGATAACACATTTAATGGAATTGGAAATCAGCTTTTACTGACATAGATGTTGCCTGTGAATTGGGAATTAAATAAATTGGAAACAAAAGGGAAGAGGAGAAAGGTCAGAGAAGGCAACTGCCTCTCAATCTCCTTGTATCATTATTTTCTTCTAACATGAAGGGATCTATTCTGTTGGTCAGAATTAGATCCCTGGCAGTCACTAGCAGGTTCTTTCCAGGTCTAAAGTGCAATTTAAAAGTTTATACTCATAAATGAAGATATTATGAGAAGTTTCAATATGTTATTGTGTTCAATAATGCCTTATGCATTCATCCTGAAGTTGGTCTTTCCTCTGTTATCTCATTCATTCATTGTGGAAGTGTCTGGGATCATGTTTTTGCCTAAGGTATCATTGTTTTATCTGAAATATTTTATAAAAAAAAAGCTTGAAAAGTAAAATAAAGCTAGGATAAAGATCATCCCCTTTGTTCAACAACTTGTAGGAATTACAATATTACTTTACCTCTATCTGCCTGAAGTATTCCCAGTATCAAAGACACTTATGACCTTTTGTTAATTAATCCAGAAATGAAAGAGTGCAGCAGAGTGAGTGGAGTGGGGATAATTATGTATATTTTTCATATCTTTTTATCAATTTAAAGTCACTTTCTTTGTTATATCATAAGGGAGGTTAAAATTTAACTACCTAGTTGAAAGTAGTGAGTAGAATGCATCCAATGGTGTTTCTTTTTTTGTCTTACCTCTAGCAAAATCATGTTTACTATGAGATTTGTAGATTAAATTAGTTCCCTTCTCTGCATTTCTACTTAGTTAGCCATAAAAAGGGAGCAATAGTGGTCTCCTATATCTCAGATATTCAGGAAGAAATTCAGTGGCTAAGTCAGGAAAGAAAGTTAAGATTATTTTGATACAGTTCCCTCAGAGAGGGAAAATGATTTCAGGCTCTGAACTTAGTCCACTCTTTTGAAGGCAACATTTCAGTTGTTTGTTGTATTTGTTTAGTCTTGAATAAGCTCTAGGCAATTTGCTTCTGTCAATATCTGTACCTCTAAGAGCTGGCAAGTGGAAAACAAGATACAAAGATATAAGTCAAATGGTAAATAAAAAAATGTAAAGTGTCATCTTCCTACTTGAGGCCAAAATAGCCTTTGGTGCCTCATTATTTCCTTTAATTGTCTAATGAGACCTTTAGCTAAAGCAGTGACTTATATAGTCAGAGCCTTTAGGATGATTGGGTAAATTATTTATACTATTGAGAGGTTCTTGTAAGAAGAAAATACAAAGAAAGGAACAAGAAAGCTGAGATCATTTACTACCTGGCAGTGCTTAAGGGTCAACTAAATTCATCTTGGTCAATAGCATTTCTTCGCCACTAATGGGTAAGAAATAATAAGGCACTAAGCCTCTTTTATCTAACAGAAAAGATATGCCCAAAGAAATCGAAATAATGCTTATCTCTGATTAAAGACATAAAACCAATGTGAATTGTGGCAGTTGACAAGAGTTTCTTCCCATAGTCTTCTTAGTAAATAACTTTCACAAGGGGATTCATTTAGAGGTGAGGTGAAGCAATGGTATTAGGATGACTATTTTTGTTGTTTCGTTTCTTGCTTGTTTCTTAGGTTTTTTCTTTTAACTTAGGAAATTTTGTTTATATAAATTAAGAAGACTCCAGAGAGTCACAGACAAGAAAGTATTTAACAATAAGTAGATTTTATAGTAGTTTTTATATTATGCTTTGAAGTTTCCAAATGGTCTTTACATACTTTTAGCTTTTTATTTTCAAAAAAGAAGCATTAGTTTTCGATATTTACCATTGCAAAAAGCTTGTGTTCCAATTTGTTTTCTCCCTTACTTCCCCCTGCCTTCTTCATTAGATATCAAATAATCTAATATATGTTAAACATGTGCGATTCTCCCATGCATGTTTTCACAATTATGCTGGACATGAAAAATTAGATCACAAAGGAAAAAAAAATTAAGAAAGAAAACAAAAAACAATTAAACAACAAAAAAGGTAAAACTGCAATGTTATCATCCACAATCAGTCCCCACAATACTTTTTCTGGATTCAGATAGCAGTCTCCATCACAAGTCTATTGGAACTAGCCTGAATTACCCCATTGTTGAAAAGAACCGCATCCATCAGAATTGATAGTTGCATAACCTTATTGTTGCTATGTTAAATGATCTCTTAGTTCTATACAATTCACTTAGTATTAGTTCATGTAAGTCTCTTTAGACCCTTCAGATATCATCCTGTTAATGATTTCTAATAGAAGAATAATATTCCATTACATTCATATACTATAAATTATTCAGCATTCTCCAATGTTGGGCATCCACTCAATTTCTACTCAGTTGCCACTACAAAAATGGTTACTACAAACATTTTGCACATGTAGATCCTTTTCCCTTTTCATTTTCTCTTTGAGATGCAGGCCCTGTAGAATCATGAATGGGTCAAAGGATATACAGTTTGATAACTCTTTGGGCTTATTTCTATATGGCGCTCCAGAACGCTTGGATCAGTTCATAAGTCCAACAACAATTTATTAGTGTCCCACTTTTCCCATATCCCCTCCAAGATTTATTATTATCTTTTCCTGTCATCTGTCCTGATCTAATAGGAGTGTAGTAGTACTTCAGAACTATCTTAATTTGCATTTCTCTATTCAATAGTTATTTAGACCATTTCTTTCATATGACTAGAAATGATGTTAACTTCATCTGAAAATTTTTCAGATTTTTGACCATTTATCAATTGGATAACATCTTGTATTTTCACAATTTGAGTAAATACTCTATTTACTTTAGAAATAAGGCCTTTGTAGCAGAGCCAAGATGGCAGAGAGCAGACATGTAGTTATCTGAGCTTCTCTTAGTGTCCCTCAGTAAAACACAACATCAACAGTCTAAACTGGTGTTGTAGTAACAGAACCCACAAATATTTGAAGTGTAACAAATTTCCAGAAGATACTTGGAAGAACATAAGAAAAATGTTTCAAAAGGGCAGCAGGAGAGATTGTTGAGGGGAAATGCTGCACAGGCTTGCCAGGGAAGATAACCAGGGTTTGTGGTAACCAGCACTGGGAAATCTATGGAGGGTTCTTAGGCTTCTCTGTCCTAGATTACAAGCTAGTTGCTCAGCACATTAGATAGGAGACACCTACAGCAAATCCAAGAAGTGAATAGTCAACCCCTAAACCAGGAAAATATGGGACCTGGCCACATCTACCTAGAATTGGAAGTCAGTCAGCATCACCAGTCCAAGGACAACTTAAAGCTGCTTTCAGCTTTACCTTGAGAGCTGATCTAAATCTTTAAAAAATGAATAAAAAAGTAAAATGGAAACTTCAAGGAACATTGTAACTAAACTTCAGAATTATCAAATCAAGGAGAACATATTGCAAGCAGCCAGAGGGAAATAATTCAAATATTGAGGAGCTATAATCAGGATTACTTAGGGCCTAGCACTTTAAAGGATCAAAGGGTATGGAATTGGATATATCTAAAGGCAAAGGACTTAGATTGGAGCCTAGAATCAACTATCAAGCAAAATTTTCCATTATCTTTCAGGGGGAAAAAGAGACATTCAAAGAAACAGGTGAATTTCATTCAGAGCTAAATAGAAAATTTAATCTTTGAATGGAGAACTCAAGAGAAGTATAAAAAGGTAAAAAAAAAAACAAAATAAAACAAAAAAAAATTCTTTTAAAAGTTAAAATGTTTATATCCCTATGTGGGAAAATGATACATTTAACTCTTGGGGTCTATATCTCTACTTTGTGTATATTAAGAGGGTGCAGGTATAATTTGATTTTATTGTTATGATATAAAAAAGAAACTGAAGGAGAAAAAGTGATTCTACTGAGAGAAAAAGAAGATGGACTTAAAATAAAGTAAATTACATCTAATAGAGAATCAAAAAAGTTCTATTACAATTGAGGGAAAGAAGGGATGGGGATGAACATTTTGTGAATCTTACTCTGATTTGGCTCATAGAGAGACTATCAGACGCATATAGCTTCGCAGAGAAGCTTGTCTAACCCTATAGGGAAGTAGGAGGGGAAATGGAAAAGGAAAGTGGGAATATATTAGAAGTGGGAACAGAAGTGGACAGGGAAAGTGATAAGAAAGGAGGAGAAGTTGTAAAAGAGGAGGGTTGTTTGATGGAAGGGGTGGTCAGAAGCAAAATATTAGGGAGGAAGAAAAGGGAAAAACAAAAAAAAAGAAAGATAAAAGTATAACTGGTGGGAACAAAATGACAAGAAATACAGGGTTAGTGATTTTTTTTGCTTTTTCCTGAGGCATTTGGGGTTAAGTGACTTGCCCAGGGTCACACAGCTAGGCAGTGTTAAGTGCCTGAGACCAGAATTGAATTCAAATCCTCCTGATTTCCAAGCTGGTGCTCTATTTACTGTGCCACCTAGCTGCCCCAGGGTTAGTGATTTTAACTGTGAATATGAATGGAATGAACTCACCCATAAAATGAAATTGAATGGTAGACTGGACTAAAAATCAGAATTGTTTACAAAAAACACATTTAAAGTAGGGTATACATTCATAGTAAATATAAAAGACTGGAGTAGAATCTATTATGATTCAGCTGAAGTAAAAAAAAGCAGCTGTAACAATCCTGATCTTAGATCAAGGAAAAGCAAAAAAATACATATATAATTAAAAGAGAAAAGGGAACTACATCCTACTAAAATGTACCATAGATAATGAATGAATATCAATACTAAACTTATATGCACCAAGTGGTATAGCATGAAAATTTTTAGAGGAAAAATTAAGAGAGCTGAAAGAAGAATTACATAGCAAACTATACTAGTGAAAGTTTTCAACTTTGATCTTTCAGAACTGGATAAAGCAAAGTACAAAATAAATAAGTTAAGGAGGTAAATAGAATTCTAGAAAAGTTAGGTATGATAGAGTTTTGAAGAAACTTGAATGGAAAGAGAAAGGAATATACTTTTTACTTGGAAATACATAGAATCTATACAAAAATCGATAAAAACCTTAAAATCAAATGCAGAAAGGCAGAAATAGTAAATGTCTTTTTTTGAGATCATGATGCAAAAAAATCAAAATCCAATAAAAAGCCAAGGAAAAATAGATTAAATTGGGATCTAAATAATGTACTCTTTAAGAATGAGTGATAAAATAAAAAAAATCATAAACACAATTGATAATTTCATCCAAGCGAATGACACTAATGAGACCACATAACAAAACATAAGGTATATATCCAAAACAGTAGTTACGGGAACTTTTATATCTCTAGATGCATACTTCATAAAATAGAGACCATGAAGATAAATGAATTGGACTTGCAACTAAAACATCTAGA
>JAJPUD010022142.1:0-21913 GCA_023553655.1 Myrmecobius fasciatus | reverse complement strand
ATTTATAACTATGTTTTAGGTATAAACTGAATTATGTCACATTTTCATCTTTAATTGACTTTTCCTTCTTTTATATGTGGCATTTAGTGGATATTACACTGCCTAGAAATAGAAAGGAACAAAGAGAAAGAGAGAGAGAGAGAGAGAGAGAGAGAAAGAGAGAGAGAGAGAGAGAGAGAGAGAGAGAGAGAGAGAGAGAGAGAGAGAGAGAGAGAGAGAGAAATACCATGATCTTGATCAGGAGCTTCTAGGTTATAGCCATAACCCAATAGTGTACGGACAGCCTCCCTGAGGCTATCCTTATTTGATTTCTTGGTACGGTCATCTAGAAGAGCATAAGGAACGAGGCGAGGGTTTCTTCGGTTCTTTACATCCTAGAGGAGGAGAAAAGATGCAGAAATCAAAGTAATAAAGCCTTTGGAGGAAACTAGGATTAAAATAGATCAGATAATCATCAGCTATTGGGTATATCAAACACAGCCCTTGAGAGAAGAGATTAATCCCATTTCCAACCCATATGAACTATAAACACATGAAAAATACAATAATTAAATGAGTAAGTGGATTGAATTAAAACTCATTCTTTATATGAAATCAAGATAAAATATGGAATATTAACTCCACATAGTTTAACAAACTTGATCTTAAAATCATCTGCCATTGTAAAAAGGTAAGAAGCTAATTCAGTGAACACAAAATTTAATTGTACATACCACTGACAAATCTTTATACCACTGACAAATAAGTTTTGGTCACATCAGTAATTTTCAGGCAATAGACATGCTAAGCTGCTGAGAAAGTGTAATAATTCTAAGCACCTTGAAAATATTTTAAAGCTATTATTTTGAACTTGTTGATACTAAATTGAGTTTCTCATAAAATAAAATAACTTTAAAAACTAGTTTTAAGTTTTCTATTTTACTTCATAGTTATTTACAAAACTATTGTTTCATTACATTAGTATAGAGTACTAATGTATGCTCGATTATGGCAGTCAAGAAAAAAAAGGTTGAAAAAATATATCCATTCAGAGAATTCATCAATCATCAATGAAGAAGGCTCAGATTTGGAAAAATCACTAGAAATCATGTATACACAAGAAAATAAAAAGTGATATCTTTGTCTTTTGACACAAATTTTTTTGTGGAATTCTGTTGCATGTGAGAAATTGCCATATCTAATGAGCAACAAGGACTAGATCTGTAATTTAATTGGTATAGAGATATCTCAGGAAACATTATCTCAGGAAACATTAACCATTACATATGTTATAGTCTTAGGAAGCCATCTAGAACAGGAATATCGAATACATGGCCCAATAATTCCCAATAACTATTTAAACCAGATTAAAACATAATTAGGATATTTTAAAATATAAATACAACAGAATAGATAGTGCAAATATATACCTTTCTAATTCAATATGCAGCTGCTGGGATTGTTAATATGATTTAATGACCCTCTATATCTATTTGATTTTGACACCACTGAATAGAATAATGAGTTAAAGGTTATACAGTTTATATGTATCAAAGAAAATGAATTTAGGCCTTCTTGACTTTGAAACCATTCTGATCTACTATATCATGCTGGGTTTTTCATTAGAAAAGGTATGGTTGTTATAGTCATTTGGTCTGAACCTTACTATTAACTAGCAATTAACAGAGAATGTCACCTAGCCTCATCTATAAAATGGGAGCAAATATGAACTAGACTATGACTAAAGTCTGTTGTAGTTCTAAAAATTGTATGGTGCTATGACTATAATATTCTTTTTTAAATTCTTCAAAAAAAAGAAATTATTCCTAGTTTCTCAAAATTACAAGCCTAAATTGGTGGGAGCTTCCATATACCTGCTGGATGCCATAAGTCCAACCTTGCCTGATGCGATCTCGGGCCCATACATTGTGAGCATTTTCAGCCAACTTGTCCACCATTGCTTCTTGGGAGGGGGTGAGTTTTATAAAGCTCAGATCCATTGGAGCAGGTTTATAACCACTTGTTAACTGATAACTGAAAAAAAGAAAGCACCATTTAATTGGCCATTTTGCAAAGGGAAGGTCTAAAATATCAAACAATTACAAATCAAATTTATACTTGGCCTTCCTCCTCCCCTATTCTTTGCAAAGAAAGAAGGGAAAGTATTTTCTTGTATTGCTGCTTTGAGGATAAGCTTGTACTTCCAAATAAGAAGGATTCTATTGGAGCATTCTTTACCAAAAGTAGCAAAAATTGCTATGTTGTAGCCGTCATGTAGCTATTATGATGAAACATCATTTTTGGCAACACTCATAATTAGAAACAAATTGACTTCAACTGTATTAACACACTCAATGTCTAATATGACTTATAGTCTACAAAATAGACCAAATTAATCATGATCATACTAAGTGATTTTTCTAAGACCCAAATCTAACCATGTTATACCTCCTTTCTTTTTTTTTCCCAATAAATTTCAATTCTCCCTATTACCTCAAAGATTAAATAGAAAGTCTTCTATTGGGTTTTTGAAGCCTTTCCCAAACTGGTGGCTTCCTAGTGTTTCTAATGTGCTTATTCTTTACTTTTCTTTGTGTACTCAGATACCCAGCAACACTGGCTTTTTTATTGTTCCCTTCACAACACATTCATCTCCCAATTCTATGCCTTTTCATTGGCTGCCTATCATACTTTGAAAATTCACCCCTTCCTAATCTCTGTTTCCTGCTTCCTTCAAGACCCAGATCAAATTCTAATTTTAGCGGAAGTCCTTCCCTGCCTTTCCTTTACCCTTTTAGTACTTTGCCATCACTGAAATGACCTCCATTTACTACCTCTCACAGTCTCTATCTGTTTGTCTGTCTGTCTCTCTCTTTCACTCTTGCTATTAGTTACTTATGTTAGCACTCCTAATTGAAAATAACCCTTTGAGGGCAGGGATCATGATTTGTCTTTCTTTATCTTTGGTACTGTACCTAGTACATTTTAAATATACTTACTGACCAAATAGCTAGCTAACTGAAAGACTATAGAATTATTGATATGATATAATGTAAGAGAAAGGAATCTTAAATAGTTAAATTCTTAGGCTTTTAGTTTGATACAAAACCAAAAATATAAAAATATCTAATATACCTGCAAGAGGGATGTTATTATTTATCTTTTCTTCTTTTAATTTGAAATAATCATGCAAACTATTTTTATAACCATCAGTTTCAATAAATGTCATTTTGATTCCATTTTTAAAACTATTGCACATTAAAAAAACATTCAGTCCATTTTCCCCCTTTTTGTCTAGTCAATAGATAAACTATATAAAATTTAGCATCATAGAACAGGTACTCCAAAATATTCAATACCCTAATAAATGAAAAGGAAACTATCAACTAAAATGCCAAGTATTATATTTAACTTGATTTCCCTAGATTTTTAAATAGAAATATAATATGCTCTTGTAATATAAAAATAATCCCTTCTCAACTATTTTTTTCTGTTCAAAAACCTTAAACCCATCCAGATGTAAGAAGCCAGGATGATGAACAGATTAGAAACCAGTCAGTTAGTAAGCATTAATTAAGCACTTGTTATGTGGCCCACACTGTGCTAAATCTAGAGGATACAAAGAAATAAAAATAATTGTTAAAATACTTTCTACTCTCAGGGAGTTATCTTTCTAATGAGGGAGATAATATGAAAATAATTAAGAGCATATAGGAAAAAATGAGCAGATAGACTAGTATCTGGGAGGGAGGTACCTCCTGCGTAAGAGAGGACTTGAGCTGAATCTTGACAGAAGCCAGGGAAATCAAAAGACACATATGAGAGGGCAGAGCATTACAGAAACAAGGGAAAGCCAGTAAAATCAGAAATAGGATATAGATTCTAGTGTTAGAGAAACTACAAGTAAGCCAGTGTAACTAGATCACAACGAGTGAAGGAGAGAAAAGGGAAAAGAAGACTGGAAAAGTAGGATGGGGTCAAGCTATGAAGAATAAAAAAAAAGTTAAGAAGAGATTTTTATATTTAATCCCACTTACAGAGGAAGAACTGACCATAGAAGGCAAATAAATTAGAGCTGTTTAGACCTGAAAGGAGCTGACACAGAGAAATAGTCTTCCAATATGTAAAAAGCAATTATGATAAAAAGGTGTTAGTCTTAGGTTATTTGAACTGGAAGGGTAGCACAAGGCACAATGAATTGAAGCAGCAGATAGGCAAATTAAGATTAATTTGCTTTCCAAAAGTCTGATGAACTGTTTTAAGGGGTAGTATGTTTACCTCACAAAATATGAGGAAGAGATTAGATAATCAATTTCTAGGAAAGTTTTAGAGTAGTTCTAATTCATCAATGGGTAGAAGGGGATGATTTCTGAAGTACTTCTGAGATTGTATAGTTCAATAACAATCTGATTCCCTTTGCTCATTTTGATGTGAATATCACTGATTATCTTTGTTTATAAAAATAGATAAAATATTCATCTATTTTCTTTTCTCACATATATTGTTTCACCTATATATCCACCCAAGTCCAATCTACTGAATTTTTTCAAAATATAAGGATCATAAAGTTCTTATTAGACTGCAAATTCTACACACAGATAGAGTTGAAAATGCCATTGCCTTTCTGTAATGCTATTACCAAAAATGTGTTTCAACCCAAAAAATGTTTCAGCACAACCCTGACAAATTCTTTTAATTTCTCTTCATGGTCTATCCCATACACACAGGATTTAAATTATATGCCAAACCAGACAAATCAATCACAATCACATAAATCAGATCTAAGTTCATTTTAAATCTATACTTCTATTTTTTCACTATTTTACAAATTTTGCACTTCCCACAACTTCAAATATATGCAATTTTAATTTCTAACTTTTTTTCTACAAAAAAAAAAAAGTTGGAAACATACCATATATGTCTAAGTTTAAATTCTGTAAACACTAAACATAGAAGCAAACAATAAATATACTCAAAGGAAATGTGACCCTGTTTTCAAGGCAAGGTTGAGCTATATTATCTCCATATATAGGAGAATCATATTTATTATAGAGAATGATAACAGAGGCTGAATAAAGTAGCTAAAACTGGTACAAGAGCATTTTGTCTTAGAGAAGAAAAAGAAGTTCCAGAATCTCCTCTCTCCCAAAGTTCTTGTACCAATTCTGATAGGAAAAGCAGGATTTTTTTTTTAAGCATTATCTCGATTATTTAGGTTTCTTTTGCTACATATACAATTACAAACAAAACATTTCAGGCTCGGCTTGAAACTCAAGTTATAATATAACAAAACCCCACTTCACTACTTTATAGACAAAGGAAAATGTAGATAAGGAAACAAAAAGCCCAAACCAAAATGCCTACTCCTTACTTGTACTTAATTTCAACCTCAAAAAAAACCTTCAAAAATTTTATCCCATTTTCATATACATATTAATTGTACTCTCAAATAGAATTTGAAATTCAAAACATTTTTAAAATGTTAAAAAATTTTAATACATAATTGGTGGGAAAATAAAACAAAATTATTTTGATTAATTTAGGACTTTTCCCCAGGGAATACAAAAGTTATTGTTTATGCCATTTTAATTTCCTTTCACAAGTTCAATTATTAAATAAGAAATCTGATGCTATCCTTACCAGAATTTTATTATGTTTGACTAATGATTAGAGCACAGGCTTCTAAGCAAAGAATGCCTGGCTTCAAGGCCAACTTTTGAACTATACTGGCTATGCAATCTCGACCAATTATTCAGTGGTATTAAAAAAAAAAAAACCTCTAAGAAAAAAAGTTGCATTTATTAAACATCTCCTAGGTTTTAGGATTATATGGGACATTCAGGGATATCTAGAACTTCTGGCATGAGGATTTGCTGAGACCTTCTCAGGGCTGCTCAACTACCTTTGGTGTCTATCTTCACCAAATTCTCTTCTATGGTTTCAAGAAGCTGTAGCAGCATGTGCAGTGGCCATATTCCAGAAAATCATCTCAACAGATGGCTAAATCAGGTTGAGAGTAACAATTAGGGGATGTCTTCCTCAACCATATGATAATTTCCCCTAGCAGAATGAGTGGATGAGAGCAATTTATTTCAATGATCACGAAAGTGGTTGAAGCAAATGTAATTGAATGCTTAGAGCTTCATCAGATTTTGAAATTGCCACTGTTATGAACTGTTTTGACTAAGGACTTTGATGACTTAGGAAAAGTGAATAGGACTAACAATTTTGTACAATGCTGCCTCTGCCTTAAATTCAATTCATTCTCAAGTCATCACCCTATAAGGTCATTAGTCCCCTTGAAAATTGAAGGACAATCAACAACTAGGCTTTATGAATTATGTATGGGGATACTAAGACAAAAATAACTAGGCCCTGCTTACAAGTTATATGCATATGTATAAATGGAATATAGAAAATAGATATCATAGAAATTGGTGGCAGGAGAACCAAGAGCAACTGGAAAGAGAATCAAGAAAAGTTTCATGTATAAAATTATGCTTAAAGACAGCAACAAAATTTCATTTTTATACAGTTAGTGCTTGAGCTGAATCTTGAAGACATCAGGGTTCTAAAAGGTTGACATGTAGAAGAAAGGTCTGGGAACAGGAAAGCCAAAGTTAGAAGCTCAGATAAGGGAGATGAAGTGCCCTGTATAGGAAGATTAATGATAAAAAATTTTCCTTCATGAAGAATTCCACATACCAAAGATAGTTATTAAAAAGAGAAAAGAAAAAAAAAGAATCTGAATAAGTTAACATCTAATTTAAGTTTTTTTCATCCATTTAACAAAGCAATAAATATTTGAGTGGCTACTTTATACATAGCACTGTTGCATCTCTACCCTTACCAAATTTACAATCTAGAAATGAAGCTGAGACATGGATGCCAATAATGATAATACAAAGTAGAGCACTAGTATAGTAAAAGGAATATAATGAATGCTTCTAAAGGATTTTAGAGGAAAGAGCCAGAGCCAGAGACATTTAGTTGATAAAAAAGTAGTTTTTTATGTTGTTTTTTCCTTGATTTCAAATACTACTGAGAAGATATGAAAACAAGCACAGCTAAGTATACAATTATCTCAGTTGTAGGCAAAGAACAAGAAGAGGAAAAATTTGCTTGGAATTTTTACCAGGTGTGAATATACTGGGAAAATAAAATGTTTTTTTTTTTTTTTTAAATTCTAAACATTCTGTACTCCCACCCAGACCCTTTGTATATCTTTCTCTGACAACCTTAATCAAATCAATATTGCCATTGCCTGTGAAAAGATTCATCAATCAACTTCCCTATTGTTCAACTTAGTATCCCTTTGATTTCTCAGAATAAAATCATTCACTCACTCAATCAAGCAGTATTTATCAAAACCTGACTTTGTGTAAGGGACTGTGCTAAGCAAAGAAAATCAAAGCAAACAGAAAATCTCTGCTCTCAAAAATGATACATTCTCATGAGGTGAAAATATATAAATGTCAAAGTGCACACAAGAGACATATAAGGTATATATACCTTGAAAGAGAACTACATTAGCAACTGGAGAGAACTGGAAAAGGCTTCCTATATCTGGTAGTATTTGAGCTGGATTTTGAAAACTGGATTTTCAATAGCTGGATTTGGGAACAGTAAGCCGCAGAGGTTGGGAGACCAATTTGAAGAGTATTATAATAATCCAGATAAAAGATGATAAGGCCCTGTATTAGAGTTATGGCTATAGAAAAAAGTCAATTATTCAAGAGATATTGTGAAGATAAAAATAAGATTTGGAAATGGATAGGATATATAGGATGAGAGGGAGGAATAAGAGATAGCACTGAGTTTGCACATCTAAGTGGCTAGAATAATCATGCCCTTAATGGTAACAGGGAAGTTTCAAGGAGGGAAAGACTTTTGGAGAAAAATAATAAGTCCTATTTTTTGGACATGTTGAGTTTAAGATGCCTATAAGCACATCCCTTGTATATATAAAAGATATCTAGAAAAGAGCAATATCAGGAAAACTTTAAAAAGAGGGAATATCCTGAAAGAGGAGGTGATCTGTAAAGTTGAATGCTACAAGAAGTCAAAAGAGCCTCAGGATTGAGAAAAGGTCATTAGACTACCCATTAAGAGACCACTGATAAAACTGGAGAAAGTCTGGTTTCAGATGAATGATGAAGTGCAAACCCATATTAAAGAGGATTTATGAAAGAGTGAGAAGAGAGAAAGTGAAGGCACCAATTTAGTTTTTTTTTTCTCTATGCAATCATTTTATATTCTATAAGTTCTTTTTTGTTGTTGTTGTTAAAGCTTTTTATTTGCAAAACATATGCACGGGTAATTTTTCAACACTGACCCTTGCAAAGCTTTCTGTTACAAATTTTTCCCTCCTACCCCCCACCTCCTCCCCTAGATGGCAGGAAGTCTAATACATGTTAATTATGCTAAAATATTTGACAGATCAAATATGTATATACATATTTATACAGTTATCTTGCTGTACAGGAAAGAAAAAAAAAAACCTGAGAAGGAAAACATAATGCAAGCAAACATCAATACAGAGTGTGAAAATGCTATGTTGTGGTCCAGACTCAGATCCCACAGGCCTCTCCCTGGAGAGGCACCAATTTTAGATAGCTTTATAAGGAGTTCAGCCACAAACATGAGGAAAGGTATGGTACAATACTTAGCTGGTATTGACACATCAAGTGAGAGTTTTATGAACATAAGATAATGATGGGCATGTTTATAGGCAAAAGAGAAGGAATTTGTAAAAATATAAAGACTGAACACGAGAAAGAATGGGGGATGATAGCTGGGGCTTTTTGATGGAGAAGGTAGGAAAGTATAAGAGGGGGTGTGTACCTTTGCTAGAAGAAAAGCTACTATTTTATCTGAGATTGGAGTGAAGGAGGATATAGTGGAGGGAGATATCTAAGTGATATAACATAAGGAGGAAAAGAGAAGAGGGAGTTCTCTATGTATGGTTATAAATTTTCAGTGAAATATGAGATGAGTTTCTTGACAGAGAGTGAGGGGAAGGATATATAACAAGAGGATTAATGATAGATGAGATTTAGATGTCTTACTATAGAAAGAATCCAACTGAGATAGTATAACAAATTTGTAATGGACCAAATTATCAAGTTTTCTCCAGTTTTGTTGAGTTTCATGTAAATTGTAGCAAAGGAGTCAGATAGTAGAAATCATCTAAGTAAGAGGAGCATCAAGGCATGTCAGACAATAGGACAAGGAAAGCAGAGGAAACAAGGATGGAGGACAGCTTTAGAGTTAATTTGGTTCATCAAAAGGGTAAAGATAGGGAGGGAAAAGAATGTTTCCAAAATAGGGATGATGGTCTGGGGGAAAACTGAATGGCTGAAGGAATAGAAGTCATAAAAAGGATAAATAAGGAAAAGTTGCAATAATGAAAACATTAGATAAAGGAATTGCTGAGTCCTGACCCTAGAAGTAGAATACTTAATGTGTGATGGCATAATTAACTGTATGACTATCTGTATTACAAAAGACACAGTATAAAACCCAAAAAGATCTGATGTGGCACATTGTGGAGGTAGAGTTAAAGTACATACATCTGAGTGGGGAATTTGAAGAAGGAGATCAGGTTTTATACATTGGACTTGAGGGGTTCAAGATCACTAAAATGGAGTAAATATAGGCAATGGGAATATTCTAACCATTGAGCAATGAGTCCAGGCATAGTGTCCTATAGAAGCACAAGACTGAACAATTTAAGGTCATCCCTTATGATTCAGTATCCTATATGTAAAATTTTAGTGGTATGAAAACACTTGATTAGAAGATGGACAATGACCCCTTCCAATGTTCTACTTATGTTGCAAAAGTAGCCCCCAAAAGGTAGAGTTGCCTGGGATCCTTGTCTGACATTAAATGCATGTGGCAGGTTAGGGGAAGGAAATAAGATAATCTTAACTCCACGCCCTGTGCTAAATTTAAGTAATAGAAAAAAAAAAAAAAAAAAAAAAAAAAAAAAAAATGAAACAATTTCTGATCTCTAGGAGGAAAGTGGAGCTACTAGGTTCCTTTGTATGATGTCTGAATTAGAATGCAAACTCCTTAAGGTTAAGGACTTTTATCCAGAGTTTAGTAGTTACCTGATATACAAGAAAAGCAGACAGGCTACCAGCTTCATAAAACAAATATTCTCAAATCAGTGAAGTCACAGGTCACTCATTCCCCTGTCTACTTTTTTGTTTTTGTACTACTTTGAGATTGTTTTAACTTGGGGTAGGACAGGTGTCTTACTGCTGCTCATTACAGCAGTTAGTTTTCAAATGGCTATTTTCCAAAGTTACTGGATTTTGCTACCCGTCACAGAAATTAAATGAATCTTGCCCGTGACTTCCTTCAAATTGGCGGCTCCATCTAAAGAAGGGCTAGGGCTGGGGAGAAAGGGAGAAAGGATAGGCAGAAGAATTATGCCACATTAAGTAATGTAAACCTAATCTGATGAAAAATTATGGGAGGAAGCAGGGAGGATGATGGAGAGCATCAGTAAAGATTTCTGATACTATTATTCAAGTTTTCTTATCCTTTGAGACTAAATGTTTTAACAATCATAACAACTATGGGAATTTCTGCACTATATGAATTTCTGAATACACCATCCATAAATCCAATTATACATTATTATTTGTAAAAATGTCGACTGTTTTTAATTATAATCCTTTACAAAAGATAATCTGAAACCTAAAAATGATCTCAATTAACTAGTGAAGAATTCTATTTAAGTTAAAGTCACTAAAAAGTTATAAGCTTTTAGTCCTACTTCATTTCAACCTATAGTACTCTGAGAGTAAAAAGAAATAGTTATTTCCTTTCCAAGAATAACACACAAAACTAACTTATTTTACTTAGTACAATGGCATAAAAATAATATTCAAATCAGTATGAGCTGCTAATGTTGTCACCTTTAAAATGAAGCTGCTACTCTGAGTATATCTGAATATAGGGAATAAAACGGAAAACTTTTTTTACCAAAAATAAGTATTTCAGGAGAATGATAATGAGACATTTAGGAAAACAAACAATTTATCCTTTTAATCCACAATTAAATGAAGAGGCATCTCAGAATGGCAAATCATTTAACTTTAACTTGGAGTTTTCTTCATTTTTTAAAATCTTGGTCAATGAACCAGATGATCTATAAAGTACTTTCCTAAGACTCTATGATTATATACCTCTTTCCTAATGTCTACATAAGAAACTAAGTAAGAAAGTGTTGATACATTTTTCAGACCTCGAGAATACTGGAAACAGTACTATATTGAACAAAGTCCATCAACCTTTTAAAATATTTTTAAGCCTGGCAAAGAACATTTTAAAATAGTAACTTACCTGCTTGTTCTCTCCAAATTACTGAAGATGTAAACATACACACACACACAAAATAAAAATTTTAAAAAAATAAAAAACCAAAAATAAAAGGAAGAAAGAAAGAAAAGAATTGATAGCATTTGGCTTCATTGATGAATCTCTGTGTGAAGCACCAATTCAATTAGTTCTTCATTCCTTTATGACTGTATCACCTCCTAAACAGGTACTCTAAGCAAACCCAGGAAGGTAAGAGGGGAAAGGCACTATATACTATCAGTGAGAGGCAAATTAAAGCTGTTACTAACTAAGGCAAAATACCAAATATATTAAGAAACAATCTTTTCCCTATTCTCTCCAATCATCTGTTACCTCAAAGTTTTATTGTTTAATATTAAAGTTAAATGGAGTTGAAAAGTAATTTAATAGTTAAAATTTAAGATAACAGAAGATTACTATGTCCATGTTTAGTGGATGTTAGCAACAAATTCCATTATTAAATCAACTTATCAAGTGCCTTAGAACAAATGGGAAATTTACCAACAAGTACATATACAAATATTAAGAATGAGTTTTATTGTAAGCATGTATTATAGACACTAAATACTTGCATGGATTTTCATGGAAAGTATATAAGAAATAGTAAACAAAGCATTTGCCTGAAAGTATATGTATACCATTCATTAACCACCAAAGTGGTAAGGGGAAATTAAAAATATATAGTTCTACTTCAACTCAATTAAACATTTATTAAGTATTTAGTACATGCAGAGCACTGGAGATGATGGCTGTAGAGGGGAAGATATTAAATAAGACAGTCTCTGTCCTCAAGAAGCTCTCAGAGTAGTAGAAAAATAAGATAACTTTAAAAATAATTATATTTAAGTGCTATATGAAGTTCAAGGAGGGAAAGGTCAGTATGAATAGGAGAAACTAGAAATTTCCAGTGCAAAAAGAACACTAGTAATAATAAGAACAATAATAAATAATAAGAACAATAAATATGTAACATTTATTTAGGGTATTAAGATTTACAGAACACCTTACATATATTCTGATCCTTAAGAATAACACTAAGAGAAATTATTATTCTGATTTTACTGATAAGGTAACAGGCTAGGAAGTTAAATGATTTGCCAGAATCATACAAGCTAGCAAACATTTGAAGCAGGACTCAAAGGTCTTACTAAGTGCAAATCAAGTATTTCATCCACTAGGTCAGGAATCTGTCAAAACTTTTCTTACTACAAAAACCTCCTGTAAAGTACCCTGAGAGATTCTTATCCCTACCAGGTTCTACCCAAAATCTTCCAGTGGGGAAACTCATTAGAAATCTGGAAAGCTTATTTTTAAAGTGAATAGCTTTCAAGGATCTACTCAGGCACATCAGAGTATTAACAAAACAAAAAATATATCCTGAAAAGTCATAGGTGCAGATGCTGAAGGACTAGGGAAACTGTTTAAGTAAAACTAAGCCTGAACTTCCCAAGACTCATAAGGCTAAACTAAATCATCAATATAATGATCTCTATGATAGTAAGGTCCAGGGATAAGATTTCACATATAGTTATTCTAATCATGAGGTTTACTGGCAATTCAAAAGTATATTTCCCAGACTTATTTACTTCTATAAGCAGTGTATAAGAAGACATGTTCAATATCATTCTCATATATATATTTCTTTTCTCTGATACTATTGTAATGCTGGTGCAGGCCTTTATCACCTTATATATAACTTATTACAATAGACTGCTGATTGTCCTCCTTGACTCGTATCTCCTCATTCCCTCCAAATTATCCTCTGCTTAGCATTCAGAGGCAGCTAGGTGGTACAGTAAAAAGAGTACTGAACCTAGATTTAGGGAAGACCTGATTTCAAATCGATCCTTAAATATTTATTAGTTCTGTGACCCTAATTAAGTCATTTAGTTTGTATACCTGAGTTGTTTTTTTTTTTTTATCTGTAAAATGAAGATAATAATAGAAGCTACATCTCAAGGTTGTTGTGAGCATAAAATGAGTTAAAATTGCTAAGCACTCTTAATAATAGAAGTAAGCTTATCTTCCTATAAAGCACAGATCTCACCATATCATTTCCCTGTTTAATGAACTCCAGGACTCCCTGTGACAGATATAAAACCCCTAGACTTTTAAAGCCCTTTCCAATTTGGCTCCTTCCTAACTTTCCAGTCTTCTTATATCTTATTCCAACCTTCTTCCTGCAACATATTCTGCAATCCAGTGACACTGACTTCCTTGCTATTCCATCCCACTTCTGCATGTATTGTCACTGGATGTCTGCCACCCCTAGAACCCTTTTTCTTTTTATCCCTGCCTCCTTACTTTTCTGGCTTCTTTCAAATATAAGCTAAAATTCCATCAGCAAGAAGCCTCTTCTACCCTTCCTTAATTTTAATGCTTTCCTCCTGAAATACCCCCAAATTATCTTGCATTTATCTTGTTTGTTCATGATTGTTTTCATGTTATCTCTTCCACTGGACCATTAGCTCCTTGAAAGCAGGGATATTTTCCCCCTTCTTTTCATTCCCAGTGCTTAGCACGGGATTGACACATTGTAGGCACCTAATGAATGCTAGTTAATTGACTGACATAGCTTTACAAATTTAATTTAGTGGATTTGTTCCTTGAACATACATTTAAGTCTTTTTTTTTTTTAGTTGTCCCTTTTATCATCAAAATTGATTAATCTTTACTTCAAGAGAATTTTGTTCTTGAGAGCCTTTCAGGCTGACTTTGCTTAAATAATTTCAGGCCACAGGATTCTACATATCCCTCCTTTGAATTCTGAAAGGTACTTAGTCATCAACTAGCATTTATAAAGTGCCTACATGTGCCAGGCATTTTGCTATGCATTGTATACTACCTAACTTTCTCCTTATATTCTACAAATACTAATATAAAGTGGTCTCTTCCTCTCAAGGTTACCATAATTTCTAATTTAGCTGCCTCCTTGTTGATCAGAATAAGATTAATATCTATTCATTCCACAATAATTTATCAGTTGCCTACTATATTCCAGGTAGCATGCAATACTGGATAAAAAATCAAGACAACTTGGGTTCAAGGACTGTTATTGAGATGACCCTGGGAAAGAAGCTGAACTTCTCAATTCCCCAGTAAAATCTGTAAATTTCAGTACATTTATAAATATGCACTGCAGGGAATTTTCTCATCCGCAATTCTTTATGCAAGTAAAATTCTGGCTCAGAAAAGCAACAACAAAATTCTCAAAATATATACTTGACAAAACTTACTATGCCAAGTACTAAGGATACAAAGAAAAACTAAACTTTACTTTCTAAGAATTTATATTCTAAAAAAGAGAAACAACATATTCATAGATAGTCAAGTTTAAAATATAGACTTGTCATGATGAATGTACAAACTCAGCACAAGGGCTATAGATCATTGGAAATTTCCATTGCCTTCCATACTGAGAAATAACTCAATTTAAAAAGTATTAATTAAATACCTTCTTTGTATCATTGTTCTAATGACTAATCATGGATAACTTACCAACTCTAATGTTTCTATTTACTATTCTTGAGATTCAATTATGACCACAAAAAGTTCTAAAAGTCTGTGAATTATATCATTATTTATTTGTGGGAAATGGATGAGCATTTATTTGCTTTCCACAATTATAAAAATTTAATTGGAGAAATGAAACAAATCAGAAAATTAAAATCCACAAGGCTGTTAGGAATAGAGATTGTTTTACCCAAAAGAATGTAAATTCCTTGGAAGCAGGGACTAGGTTTTGTAATCAGGGCTGGTGACCTGAGATTTGAAAAGAATCTTTTGTTCTTTGCCCCTCTGCTTTCCACTGGTATCTTCCCCTTCTAGACTGGAAGTCAGATCTTAGAGTATGAAAACAATTTGTTCTGAGATATTCTTTCACTTTTCCCCCTTCTTATTATGTAGATCATAATCTACCCATGCTTTCTCACCTTATGCAGTCTTTATATCTCTTGGTAAACTATTGACAGAAGGTTCACACATAATGATTAGTTTCCTCTAGATTTCATGACATTATAGGAGTACCAATGTAGTATATGGAGTGACTATCTGCTACCTCTTACTTTTGTTTTATGAGAAGATAATCACTTTTTTTTTCAAACATACATCAAAAAGATGATATATTTTATACCACTTTCTAATGTATAATTTATCACTGGATATTTCCTATAATTTATTTATGCCAACGACTTTTTTCTCCTTTAGATATTCCATAATTTTGAATCCTTAGAAACTTCCATGATTTATGGTCTACAAGAATCATCAAAAAGTATTGATATTAAAAGATTGTTTTTTTTTTTTCCCAAGGAGAATCTTGGTGTCAGTAAAATTTCATTAAATTTTCAAATGTAATACTGTTTCTATTGACCTCTCTGTATGTATGCATGTATATGTGTATGTGTATCACATAATACACTCACATACAGTAATGGATCAATTCTAAGGATTTTTCATCCAATTTATTTATAATCTGTACAATTTTTTTTTCTATTTGGATTTTACTTAACTATTAGTTAGATTTAATCTTTTGAACATTTATGATTTAAATGATTATAAATGCCCTGTATAGAACATGCTCAAAGGTGATACTAAGAAGTGATGAGGCAAGATTGAGACAGAGTATTATATTTTTTATCTGTCATCTTCAGAACTACTTCTATTACTTTCTGAGACTACCTAGCATGAAGACAGCCTAGCATATTCTTTCTATACTTACCTATCTAACAGCAAATTCAAATGACCTCCTTGATTCACAATCTCTATGTCAGGCTATCTAAAAGCAAACTACTGAACCCATTCCATCAACCCCAACTTCCCATTCTTTCATTCCCATTCACTTCAATCTTGCTTTTCCCATGTACCACTCCAGTGCTGCCATTCATTGTGTCCTCTGAAATTTCTGTTCCTTAATTAACATTTTAGCTCAGACCTCTTCGTCTTATGATTTCTTTTTTTTGTGTGTGCTTTTTCAACTAACATGAATTATTTTTTTCTCTGAACTATGTCGCAAATGCCTCTAATAAAACTTTTGTAATAAATCTATATAGTCAAATGAGAAGGCTAAAATTGATCCTATATAATTTCCTCATTGATTCTATTTATAGTTAATTGATTTTGTCCTGTAATTGCTTACAGTCATGGTTCTGTCTTTGAACTTAGATCAGTAATCAGCTAGTCTGTAATGATTAAAGTTCTCTTGATATTGCTGTTCACTATTCTATTCTTGCTTCAAGGAATTCAACCACTGTTGGGGGGATACAAGTGAATATGAAGGTATCTTTTCTTGTATCTTTATACCACAAAATTATCCTTCAAAGAAATCTGGTTTGTTGTCCAAAGAGCTCTGAGATAAAGTTTAGAAATTAATTTCTCTCATAAAATATTTTAACTCTATGAGAATTATCACTTCAGCATCACCTGCAAATCATTCTGTACCAAAGGACACCTGTTAACCCTCATAACTTCAGTTTCTGAAACTTTATAACATTTGTGTGTTTTTCTTGAGAAGCTGACTAGTTGATCCTATTTTAGCCTCATGCTTGCTAATTAAAGATTGTCTTGTCATATTCCAAGAACCTGTGAGTATGTTCCTCCTATCCATTACCAATCACCTTAGGATACATTTGAGTCCATAAATCCATTAAAAAAATATTCCTTCAAGACAAAGGAGGGATGATGTCTCATCTCTATGATGCTATCAATCCTATAACCAACGATATATTTTCTGTTCTGTTCTATGTTATATGCTTATAAAAAAAGGAGTTGCAACTCTAATTCTTTGTTTTTGGCTATAAATTGAGGCAACCATTTACCCACTTTACTCTCAGACTGTTAGCCCTGATAATAAATGCTATCTTGCTCAGAGAAACATATCTCAGTTTATTTTTTCATTAAATTTCACACCTGACACAAGCACTCACAGAGACTTGGCTTCCCCAAAGACATTTCATCCCTGGCCATCCCTTCTAGCCCAAGTTGTAACTAAACATTGGAAGCTATCAACATTCTGGTCTTGGAAGAAGAATTGGGATACTACATGTTCCCCATTGCCACTATTAGTAAGTAACCTCTTCTGAGGATCATTTATGTCCAAATTTATCACCCTATACAGATCATAATGACAATTATCTACTATTCCTCAACTCATTCTTTGTCCCATCTCAAGGAATTCAATTTCTGACTTACAGTCTTCCTCTTTTCTTCAATTCATGCCTTTATACCAGGAGACCTACTCAAACTCTCTAACTTCTCAATTTCTCATACTCCTTAACTACTATCACTTAAACATCTATATCAATTCATGTACACATAGGGATAGACACACCTTTAATATCATCATTAACCACTTGTTACACAACTGAAAACTCCATAACTCATTTACATTCATTCATACATTATATAAATCATTCCATCTCCTTCCCTACAATTAGCCTTCTTTTCCCTCATCTTTTCCCATCTCTTCCTTGTCAACTGAGGATTTTGTCTTATACAAAGAAAAACAAGATAATTCACCATAAACTCTTTCTCTTTCTACAACTATTAAACCTTTTGATATCATCCTCCATTTTCTACTCATATACCTCAGATTTTGATAAAGAGACCTTTTTTTTGCCAAGGTCAACATACATCTGAGATCCTACTCCCTCCTATCTTCACCTCCCACCTTAATTCTCCTCAACTATCTTCAATCTCTCTTCAACTTGCTTCTGTGTTGCTTTTAAACACATCAAAGTCTCTCTCATCCTTAAAATCACTTCATTGGATCTAACTCTTCTTGGCCACATGCAGTATCCTTCCTCCATTTATAAGTCAAATTTCTGGGAGTTGGGGGAATAGGAACTGTTGTATTCACTATATTTGTGCATTCATTTTCTTTCCCTTCATTTCTTAATCCTTTACTAATACTTAACTTTGGTTCTCTCCATAATTACTAAGTCCAATAGAGCTTTTGACATTATTGATCATACTCTCTTTCCTGGAATACATCTGTGATTTCATTCAGTATTTCCATCTTTCTCCATATCTAAATTTTTTTCTAAATTTTCTTTATTAAATCATTATTCACATTCAGTTCCTGATCTATAAATATAAGGTAAAGCTCTGCCTTTGGCCCTCTTCCTTATTTTTCTATATTGTCTCCCTTGGGTAAATTTACTCCCTTGGGAACAATTATCTCCACTATGCAGATAGCTCTCAAATCTTCATATTCAGTGTTACTAATTCTCTTGAGCTCTAGTCCCATATTACTATGTGTCTATTAGGTATTTCAAACTGATTAACCCAAAAGATTCTCAAATTCAATAAAATCACAACAGAACTCATTGTCTTTTACACTAACTTCATTCCTTTTTCTACTGAGAACACCATCATGTTTCCAGTTACCCCAGATTTACAGCTTTTGACTTATCAATAAAGATTCACCATATCTATTTAATTACCAAGTCTTTTCTATTCTACCTTGAAAACACACCTCCTTTCCTTTTCCCTTATCTTATCTCACATGACCACTAATCTAATCACCTCAACCTCTAGTCTGGGCTTCTTCAATAGTCTACTAAGGGAGTCACCATCCTCCAATATGACCAAGGCAATATTCCTTAAAGCACAGGCCTTACCATGTTAGATCCTTACTCAAGAAGTTCCAGTAGCTTCCTATTGCTCCTTGATTAAATATAAACTATTATTTTTAGTATTTAAAACTCCTTACAATCTTATTTTAGACTTCATTCAAGTCTTGTTATGTATATCATTCCCATTTCATATTCTACAGTCAAAACAAGTTTGCTGCTCCTCCCAGATAACATTTTATCTTTATCTCTGCTCTTTACCTTGCCCAAGTACTATCTAAATGTACTCTCTCCTCCCCTTTTATTTATGTCATTAACAACCAGTGCCTCCCCACACTCCACACCAAATTACTTTGCCTTTATTTCATATATATATACATATATATATACACATATATATATATATACACATATATATATATGTATATAATGTACAAATATATATATATATGTATATAATGTACAAATGTACGTGTTGTCCTTCCTTGAGGACAGGGACTGTTTTGTTTTTGCATTTCTATCCCCAGTGCCTAGGGTCATATATAAGATATAGTAGGTACTTAATAAATGTTTATTGATTACATGATTGGACTAAATCTATCCAGACTCTTTTCCGGTTATTTTAGATATCTGAATTTAACTTACTTCTTTGGAAGTTTCATTTTTTTAACTTTTTCTTCAGCATGCTCATCTGATATTCCCACATGACAGCCTAAAGCCAACAGAGTCCTGGAATGTAAAATCAGAACTAAGTTATACCAATTTCTGTCATATTTAGAAACATGATACATAAAACTATGCTATGGTGAAATACATGCTTTTAGAATTATGCAACAGAAATAATTTACTTCCAAATATTTGAATGGTTTCTAAATGCATTTTAGGATATGTAACCACTTGGCATAAGCTGGAGAATCTTTGATTTTTTTTTTTCCATTTTTTAAGTGATTTTATTTCCTTTTAGAATATTTTTGGCCTCTACTGCAATAGTATTCACCAGAATTTTGTCCTTTTTTTTCCTTTGTCAGGAGGTTCTAAATAATGAAGAAGCTGGTCTTTTTGTTTTGTTTTTAATTACTAAACCAACCCATATCAAAATAAGATCAAAATGGATACATGATTTGGGTATAAAGGATGATCCCATAAACTAATTAGGAGAATAAGGGACAATTTACCCATCTGATCTTTGGAGAAGGGAGGAATTTATGACCAAAGAAGAACTAGGGAACATTATGAAAGGCAAAATGGACAACTTTGATTACATTAAATTAATAAAGGTTTTATAATAATAAAACTAACAGAAACCAGATTAAAAGAGAAGTACAAAGCTGGGAAAAAATCTTTACAGCTGATATTTCTGATAAATGTCTCATTTCTAAAATATATAAAGAACTGTGTCAAATTTATAAGAATAAAGGTCATTCCTCAATTGATAAATGGTCAAATGATATGAACAGAGAATTTTCAGATAACTAAATTAAAGCTCTTTATAAGTATATGGAAAAATGGTCTAAATCACTTTTAAAGAAATGTAAATTACAACAACTCTGAGGCACCACCTCATACCTCTCAGATTGGCTAAGATGACAGGAAAAGATAATGTTAAATGTAGGAGGAGATGTGAGAAAACTGGGATACTAATGCATTGTTGTAAAATTGTGAAATATGAAATCCATCCGTTCTGGAGAGCAATTTGGACTATGCCTAAAGGGCCATAAAACTGTGCATATCCTTTGACCCAGCAGTGCCATTACTGGGTCTGTATCCCAAAGAAGTCATAAAGGAAGGAAAAGGACCCATATGTGCAAAAATGTTTATAGCAGCTCTTTTTGTGGTAGCAAAGAATTGGAAAAGGAGTGCATGCCCATCAACTAGGGAATGGCTGAACAAGTTATGGTCTATGAAGGTAATGAAATATTATTGTCCTTTAAAAAATGATGAACAAGTTGATTTTAGAAAGTCCTGGAAAGCTTTACATGAGTGATGCTGAGCAAAGCAAGCAGAAACAAGAATACATTGTACAAAATAACCCCCAAAATATGTGAAGATCAACTATGAAAGGCTTGGTTCTTCTCAGTGGTTAAGTGATCCAAAGCAATCCCAATAGACTTTGGAAAGAAAATGCCATCTGCATCCAGAAAGAGAACTAAAGAGACCGAATGTAAATCAACATATGCTATGTTCACTTCTTTTTTCTATTGTTTTTAATCTCTCCTGTAGTTTCCTTTTGCTCTGATTTTTCTCTCTCAATGTGATTCATATATGTGATTAAAAATAAATACATTTAGTAGAAAAAAATTACTAAGCAAATTCAATTCAACAACCTTTAATTAAGTGTTTACAAAGTGCAAAGTACTAAGAACAAAAGAAAAAAAAGAAAAGTCTCTGTATTTAAATATCTTAATTCTATGTGACATGAAAACATGTAAAATGTAAACTGATTCGGGAACATAAGAAATAACAAGTTAAGTGCAAGTGAAGCTTTTCCTAGGAAGTAGTTCCAAGTACCAAGTGAAACTTGCCCTTGAAAGAAAGGACAGAAGAGGGAGTTGAAGTATTATTGTTTGAGTAAGGGGGATAATTAATAAAATAGCACAGATAGAAGTAATGTAATATCTATGAAACTTAATTCTCTCCTCTTTATAATGGGCCACTTACATTTCTTTGGGAAGGGGGAATTAGCCAAGTGGCAAAAATGAATAGGAAAATAGACTGTATTTTAATTTTTTCCTGATCCCACTATCTACTTCTTTCCTATTGCCATCCTAATTCCAAAAGCATACAATTTCTCATAATATATTTTGATATATAGCCAAACTGGATTAAAAATACATTTTATGGATATATTTTGTTTTACATCACCTACATTTTTCCCTATATTCCTTCACTACACACCTAAGAACCATTCATTGACAGATATTTTAAAGAAAAAGAGCAATCATAGAAAAAAATCAGCGTTAATCAATATATTACTAAAAATTGAAAAAAAAAAA
>JAJPUD010022141.1:3457-21913 GCA_023553655.1 Myrmecobius fasciatus | reverse complement strand
TTTTTTTCCCTTTCCAATGTCTTTACTCATAGAGGGCCAGAGGAAAAGAAACACCCTACATGAATTCAAAAAGTCAGCAAAAACTACTCTAATCAGAATAGACTCATCACTGAATATTAAAACCAAAAGGCTGAACACGACGGACAAATGTGCCAAGAGATGTATTAGGAATAAAGGTCTTCCATTCACTTGCAAGTAAGTTATTCCTTGTTGCTTGAATTTTCCACTAATAGAATACACTCATATAGCCAAATACACTACATCATGTTTTAAAATTATTGGTGTCCAGTGTACGGTGTAGTAGTTGGCCTATGCAATCTAGACTTGGGTCTTTTAAACTTCTTGTCACAGAAGACTTATGATATAATTGAAGAAAACACAAGGGATAAATGGGAGTGGAGAACAGGATGTTAAAAATGTCTAATGAAAAAAGTATCTTTTAAAAAATTATGTGTTTTGTGATTTCCTCTGTTCTGTATTCAGCTTTGATTATTAAAAATGAAATTCATTTGGATTGATTTTACTTAATTCCCTTTAAACTTTTAGGTCTTGTATTCAGAATAAATATTTATTGGTAACAGAAGCTGAAGGAATTTTAAGAATATGAATTGTAGAATTGGGCAACAGCCAGGATTTATAGGAACTTGTGGCAGAGGCTCTGGAGATTGAGAATATAAGTGTTGAGAGACTCAGACAATATCTACAGAGCTTGGCTTTGGCAAAAGAGGATGTTGAAAAGTCATTAATGGGGAGACATGATAAACGTTTAGGTGAAAAGTGATAAGGTCATTAGAAATGGCATTCAAGAATCAAATGAAGAGCTTGCTATCATTTTCCAGTTCTTATTTGACTTGACGATGAAAAATAACTCTATCCCACAGGATAGGAGTAGCATGATAGTGGAGAGAGATCTGACTTCTGAGCCAGGAAGACCTACATTCAGATTCCACATCTGGTTATATGACTCTGAAAAAGTCAATTGACCTCTCAGTTTTCTAGGCAACTCTGAAATGAATTTGCAGAGAAAGTGCCCATTATTATTATTATAGAGTTAGTTTCATCTCCCAGTACTTTCAGATAATAATGAACTCAGAGGGTCCAGTTCCTTTTTACCTTTTCACACAATTTAGAATTAACTGGACTTTTTACTCTGAATTGGGTTGAGGAGCAAAATCTAGCAAGAATTTCTCTCATTTTTACCATTAGTTAGAGATGCAAAAAAAAAGGCTGGTAAAATTCTCTGGAGTCAGCAAATCTAGGACTAGATTATACCTATTGTACTTGTGGTATTACTTGGAATTACTTGGAAAAGTCACATAACTTCTTTTAGGCTCAGTTTTCTCTTTAAAATGAGGGTAATAATACTTGCACAAATTACTTAGAAGAATTTCAATCCTTTTTTAAACCTTAAATCCTCAAAGTGTAATATCAATGTGAACTTTGGTTTCATAGGATTCCTTCCTTCTGAACCTCTTACCTATAAAGATTTTTTTTTAGTGGAAAAATAGAGGGAAATACATATTCAAGGGCAAAGAAATGAAGTAGGGATTTATGGATGAAATTGTGTTGGGACTTCTGTTTCTTTTCTAACACAACATTTAAACAAATGCCTGATGGTTTATTTATTGTTATTTAAACAATCTCTATCAGCCACTATTTTCAGAAAAGGATGGGTTAGAAGCAAGAAGCTTAATCTCATTCCCATGTAACATTTCTTCAAATACTTGGAAATTTGTCCACCTATAATGTCCATCTCGTCTTCAAGTCCCTTTTCCACCTTGATTGGTTTCCTTTAGACATTGTCCTGTCATGTCTTTATTAAATGGTGTCACCCATAATTGAGCATAATTGAACATAATCTTCTAGATGAATTCTGATGGGGGTGCATCATAGTGGAAATATCACCAGCTTACTCTTGGAAGCTTTTCCTCTTTTGGCCATATTGCCTTTTGGGGCTTTCATGTCTCAGTGTGGATTCATTAGGAGATTGCAATCCACTAAAACCCCTAACTCTGTTTTTCAGAGCAAGTGCTACCCAACCATTGGAAGGCTGACATAATAGGTCTAAACTGGGAACTGACTGCAGAAAACATTCTCTTCCTTCTATTGGGAAATGGAATACTTTCCTTAAGACATATCTCTTCTTTAGGCAATAGGTTGTGCATTCAAGGGGTGCCACTTTTTTCAATCTTCTCAGGATGTAGCAAATCAAATTCTTGTTACTATTATCAGAAATAAAGGTAACTTAATAGAGCAGTGATGTGGTACTGAACCTGAAGTCAGGAAGAACTGAGTTCAAATGCTGCCTCAGAATTGACTTAATATATGTCCCTGGGCATGTCACTTTACCTCTCTCAGCTTCAGTTTCCTTTTTTGTAAAATAGGGATAATATAGTACCAATTTCAAAGTATTTTTGTGAGAAGAAAATCATATCATATAAAATGTTTGTAGAACTTAACTATTCTTCATAAGCACTTATTTTTATTCTTATAGATTTAGAACCATCAGGAACCTTAGATGGCACCTTGTTTAAGCCCTTATTTTATGGATGAGGATACTGAGGTCCAGTGTCATGTAGCTAATGAGTAAAGGATCTCAAACTCTAAGTCATTTTTTCTCACTTCTAGATCAGTAATCTTTCCCCCTAAATTATTTTAGTTTCATTTTCTAGTTTGTGGCCCAGTTACAAATAGCAAATGTCTTCGTAGATACAGCCATGAGATGGTATTCTTTATAAATCTCCAAACTGAATTTTCTTTAGTCACATTTGCCAATTTCATAGTTTCCAATTATATATGAAAATTGTGATATTCTGAATTTAGTTCATAACTTATCAGGGAATAATAATTTTGGCTGTTATTATTGACTTTGTTATAGAAAACATCTATTAAGTGCCTGATAATAAAAGGTACTATGCTAAGACCTTGGGAATGGAAAGATGAGATAGTTCCAGTCATCAAAGAATGTATCTAATACGGAAGATAAGCCAAGGACATATGTAAAGCATAATACAAATTATAATATGAAAATATAAATTATAATGTAAAAGAGGTAGAAACAAATTGATATGATAATTTCCATGACGGGTATATTATTTTGGGCTGTGATGATCTGGAGAACATAGTATCTGCAACAGGCTTTAAATAATAATAATAACAATAACAATATTGAAATGGTACTTTAAGATTTCAAATATGTTTCTCACAACATTCATGATAAGTAGTTTAAGTATTATTTTCTTTCCATCTAACAGATGAAAAAATTCAATTGAAGTGGCTTATCCTTGGATATAGTTCATGAATGTTAGAACTAGAATCTGAAACCATTCTTTTTTCACATTATTCTGTTCTGTATATTACTCCATCTCTTAAAGAATGGAAAAGATATAAAACAATTGATGGGCATAAAATATCTGATGAAATGCATTTTAGTTAAGAATGGAAAGCATTGCTACTAGAGGCAAAGAAGCAAAAGGAAGGAAAAGACTTGAGGAATGACTAATGTTTCATTTTGGCTTGAACACAGAGTTTGTCAAATATTGACAAATTAAGTTGAAATTAAATTGAAAAGGTGGGTTGGATTAGAGTATGAAAGGTCTTGACTATCAGTATGATTAAACCTCATCTTTGCTCTATAAAAAATATCACCAGTTGATTGATTTGCCATCTCCCTGATTGGACTGTTAGTTTCTTGAGAGCAGGGATTATTTTTTTGTATACCTAGCACTTGGCATGATGCCTGGCACTTAGTTGGTATTTAATAAATGTTTATTAGTTGATCCTCAGTTGGCTAGAGAAGAAACAACTAAAATGCATCAAAAACATATTTCAAAATAAGAAGAGGGTTCTTAAGATCAAGTTTAAAAACCGGTTAAAGATAAAAAGTCATAGAAGATATAAATTCAAAGACAGACATAGTAAAAAATATTTTACCATAATGAAATAATGGAAAAAGGATGTTGGAAATAACAATAATAAAAAGCTAATTTCCACATGTGGAAACATCTGTGTAAATTTGGAAAAACTTGTATGTTCTAAATTGACCTCATTTGTTATTGAAGAACATATAAATAAGGACACACAGATACCATCTGAATCCATGATACCTAAAATCACAATTATGATACAAATAGAAAAATTAGTCTTGAGATCTTTTAGATTAATAAACTGGTGAGCAGTTTACTAATTTAAATGTCGTCCTATCTTATTCCAGTGTTGGGTGCATTTTAATCAGGTCATTCATTTTATTTGCCTGTCTGACAACACTCCTGCTATCAAACAATCCACAAGCATTTATTTATTAAGTGCTTATTATTATGTGCTAGAAGGCAGCTAGGTGGCACAGTGGATAGATTGCTATGAAGTCAGGAAGACTCCTCTTCATGTGTTCATACTTGACTTCAGATACTTGATAGCTGTGTAACCTTGAACATTTACTCCTGTTTATCTCAATTTTCTTATCTATAATATGGAGTAGGAAATGAGAAACCACTTCAGTATTTTTATCAAGAAAACCCAAATGGGATGACAATAAGTTAGATGTGATAGAGACAACTGAACAACAACATTAAGTGGTATCTAGTGATAAATGTTAGGAATATAAAGACAAGAGTGAAACAGTTCCTGAACTAAGTGAGCATACACCCCACTGGAAAATAGCATGTGTATGTATGTATATCTAGAATACACACACACACACACATTAAATACAAGATCATTTTAGGAGGGGGTGTACTAGTATCTGGAGGGATCAGAAATGACTTTAGAGAAAATGACCTTTGAACTGAGTGATTCCAAGAGATAGAGTTGACACATTAGACTGGAGAATATTACAATTATAAAATTATAGCATCATAAAGATAAAGGAAACTTAGAGTCACTTATTACCTATTCTCTCATCTTATAGATGAGGAAGCTGAGGCCCAGGAAGGTTAAAATTCTTGTAAAAGTCTATATAAGTAATGAGGCATTGAAACAAGATTTGAATGGGGATCCTTTGTCTCCAAATATAATACTTGTTCTATTGAATGATATGTATTGATTTTTTTTCTCCACAGCACCATGCATATAATAAACACTCAAGAAATCCGAATGGTTTAATTATAATTAAATTACTATTTAATTAAAATTTTTCAAAAGTAAAATGCATCTAGGGGTGAAAATTAAAGAGTGTTGAATCCATATGATAGATAAGTAAGATGAACTATATCTAACAAAACTCATATTTTGGCAAAGGGTTTAAAGGTTTGTAAAGATTTTTCTTCACAAAAACCCCTCTAGGTAAGTAATATAAGTTGTAATAAATGCTTTTTAAAAATTAAAGAAATTTTGTGTAGCACCAGGAATAGGTTAACTCTTTGAACTATCATTCAAATAAGCAAATAAGATCCTTCATAGGTTCCTCATTTTCTAACTTTATCACTCATAAGGCCCTATTATTATGTCCCATAATATCACTTAATTAGCTAATTTCTGTCAAATGCCAATTAACTAGTGAACATCAATTAGTTTTTACAAAATATTTATTTACTGTGAAAATATAGCAATGATTGAAGTACAACAAAAGGACAACTAACTAATCTAAACTGAAATTGGCTATCTCTAATCAAGGAAAAAGTGATACTTGATGGCTCTTGGAATCCTTTTCTTCCATAAAGGTGCTCTCAAGAAATTTATTTATTTATTTTGTTGTAGAATTGGATGAGTCACTCTCTTAATTTCAAGATTTGGATTATTAGTCAGCTCATAGCTGGAAGAGTTAATTAGGTCACATGTAAGAGCTACCTTCCCATTGCATCCAACAATTAATTATATTGGGTGCTATTGCTGAAGGAACTTCTGATAGCTCTTCAAACTTTTTAAAGCTCACAGTCTCATAATCTGGTCCATTCCTTTCTGATATTCATTTATTCAAAATAGAAAAAAAAATCAAAAGAAAAACACAAAGAAGCAAAGAAAATTGAGGGACCATGCATTCAAAGCCACATCGTTCCCAGGTATATAGATAAGACAGCTGTGACATTCCACTAATGTTCCTCACCTTGAGGCCCACAGAGTTTCTTCCTCTTCACTTAAATATTACCAGGGAAGAGAGAGTGTTTTCTGAGGAGTTTCCTCTAACTTACTAAATGTAATTTTCATTTCAGCAGTCATTTTTCCAGCAGCAATTCTGCTTGACTTCAGCTTCACAGAATGACATATGCTGCTCCACCTTCACTCTTCCCCTTTCCCCAGTAACCCACCCCAATAATCAACACCTTTTTAGCTTCATTTTGTGTAGTCCTCTCCTATTAGATTATAAATTTCTTGAGGGCAAGGACAATTTATTTTTGGTGGCAGGTAGTAGGTGCTTAATAAATATTTATTGAATTGAATACAACTTTTTCTTATCATCATGCAGTGAGCTGACAGGAAATATACTATACCTGTCAGTGCTCTGAATTAAGGCAAAGAGCCTTTCCAATACACATGCTTAAGCAGGTTCACCAAAATTTTGTTGAAGCCAGGGATGTAATATTGTATATGATCTTTAGAACTCAGCAGGCAGGGTATATTCATGTAGACGCTATGAATTAGAATTTCCTCGGTCTGTCCCCTATTACACTAGGCACAAAGAGATCAAATTTTTTACCCTTTGACACATGGCTGAACAGAAATTTGAGCCCAGATCATTTTATGTGAAGATGCTTGTTCTTTCTACATTATCACTATGAATCAGAAGAATGCATAAATGTATACTATGAGATAACCAAAACAGGTAGTTGGAGGTTATATAATAAATGAAAGGGAATAAAGATGAAAAAATTAATATAACAATGATAATGTCAGAATAGATGATATTTAACAAGACATTTTAATTTGTTGATGAACTAAAACACAGAGAGTTTTGGAGAGGGATAGTAGCATTGACAGTTTGGTAGCATTATCTTGAGAAAAAGAAGAAAAAATCCTAATTAGATGCAATGAGGAAGAGTGATGAAGAGTGATTTTTAATGTAATTCATTAAGTAGTAATATTGTTACACTAGACATATCTGATGAAACTATTGTCACTGAATAAGATTAATGATGTAGTTGATTAAAACAGACTTTTTCTGTTATTCTTTTATGTTATTTCCTACAAGTAAAAAAAAAAAAAAAACAACACCCTAGTTTTACAGATTTTTTTTTTTCAGTTCATTGTGTAAATTTCTAAAATCAAGAATTTGGCTTCCCACCATTAATTTTTCAAATGGGAAATAGTTTCAAAAATATTTGTATTTACATGTATAATGTATATAGAGATAATATATGTTATACTTTGAGAAAATAAAAACACATGATGAAATAGTATACTCATAAAAATCATGAAAGGCTCTAAACTAATTTTGGGGAAGCGAGATTTTCATCAACTTTTTCAAAATCTACTTAGCTATCTTTCAAGATTTTTTATAATAAATCACTTGAAAATGATTGGATCAATAAAAGAAAAAGTCCAGTTATTAAAAACATAAAGTTATTGGATATCAAGAGTTGCTTAAAGTACTCATTTATAGAATTAAAAGGGGAAGTCTTATGGTGTAGAAATTCATATTGTATCTGTATACCTACATATGGCAATATATAAATATTCATGAAAGATTCCATTTAGAAAAATTTTTTAAAAAATATTCAAATATCGGAAGTGAAAAAAATTCAATCTGTCAATTAGGCTAACTTAAGGAACATATATATATGTATAGGTACATGTGTTTATATATAATTACATATGTGTGTATACATACATATGTGACCAAGGTAAATAAAATATTTAGTTGTATTATAATGAAGTTTGTGCTTTTAGCTTTGTACTTGAGATGCTAGAGGTTTGTCTTGGGAGAAAAATATTTAACAAATTCTCCCTTATAATACTTTTCTAGAATAATATTGACTACAAAAACATCTTAGTAATGTTTTTCATTAGCAATTTCTTTAATTTTTTTTCTTCTTGAACACTTTATAATATTGGGTACACTGTGATAGCCTATAAATGATCATTCTTCTCTAAATAAAGACATGAAGTTCCTGTTAGTTCAGTTCTGTTGTTGAAAGAAGAGTGATTTTAGAAAATAAATAAGATTGGATGGGTGCTTTTATACATTTTGTTTTACAAGAAAAATGTAAAACTAAAAGCAAAAATGCATGAGTGAGAAAACTGATGTTTTAAGCCAAGACTAGAGAAAGTTAATTTTATTCTATCTTTATTATAAAGATCACATAAGGTTTGAATGTCATTTGAGTTTCTTTTGTCCCTATATCATGATTTATTTACTGACATTTTTCTCCTTGATATACAATATACCTACCACTGTAAAAACTATGTAAAAAGTGGTATTCCTTTTTTTCATTCAGATATTTTTTTCAGGGCCTTTGCTTTTGACAAAGCAAAAAAACGATGTCATTGGTTCCCTTTCAATAGCATGTCAAATGGAGTGAGAAAGAAGCATGACCATGAATTTGATCTGTATGAAAACAAAGGTAACTTGATTCTCCTTAAATTTTCATCCCAAATCACACATTTTTAGAATTTTAATCAACCTAAGACATCATCTTATATAATCTCAAAATTTAAAAACATAAGAAAACTTGGTCCAAGATTTCATGAGATTGCTAATTTGTTGGTGGAAGAACTGGAGTTGAATGTCTCAATTTCCTGTCCAGTGTTCTTTCTGCTGTGCCTAGCTGTCTCTCAGAAGGGCAACAGTTGGATTCAAAACTTTCTTATAAAAATGATTAAGCTATGTTCAATTATTACCAACAAGTCAATACTTCATTAGTATTCCCCCTCAAAATAACTTCAAAGTTGATTCTTCACAATTGATCAGATTCATGATGCTGTCTTTTACATAATTAAGAGGGGCAACTAGGTACCCCAGTGGATAGAGTGCTAGGCAGGAAGTCCGGAAGACTCATCTTGCTGAATTCAAATCATCCCCAGGCACTACATAGCTGTGTGACCCTGAGCAAGTCATTTAACCCTGTGTGCCTCAGTTCCTTATCTGTAAAATAAGCTGGAAAAGGAAATGAGAAATCGTCCCAGTCTCTTTGCCAAGAAAATCCCAAATGGGTCACAGAATCGGACATGATTGAAAAATGGCTCAACAATAAATAATTAAGAGACACTAAAAACGTTTATAGCCATTTTAGTTAGGGTTTCTTTGGTTGGAGAAATTGCCTGATTATTCTGAGAGGAATTGTGACTTATTCATCAAAGAATTTTGTATGCCCTACCAAAGATAGCCTTGAAAGTCTCCAAGATTCAATATTTTTAATAAAATGAGACTAGTAATACCTATTCCTCTTGCTTTTCAGGTTTGAAAAAGGTATGAAAGTGCCATATGTTATACAATATTAAAATATATTTATTATTTCAAACAAATTAAATTATAAGTTCCATGAAATGGTGTTGCCAATAATTGTAATTTGGCTACCTGATTTCAAAATTACTGTGATTAAATCCTTTCTATATAAGAAAGATTCAGAACATTACAATTTCTCTGGTTAATTAGATAAAACTAAGCAGGGAAATTAAAAACTATTTTAGGTTTAAAACAGTGGCTTCAAGATAAAATATTTGATTAATTTTCAATTAAAATGACATTTTGTGGTACAATTATATATATATATATACATAATTATATAGTCATTCAAATGGCTAATTTTGAGATCTTTACTCAGTCTTGTGGAGATTTTTATAAATCTCTACATGACAGATTTTTGGTTTGGTCAAATATATACATACAGTACTAGGTGCAAAATATTTGAAGAAAATTCCCCAAAGTGGGTGAAATTAGCAATCTCTCTTCAACTACAACCTTGTTTTTTGCATTTGGCATGCTCTAACTACACTGGGTAGTCACCTCACAGAACAGCAGAAAAATATAACCCTCACCAGATCATTAGTAAAATGAATAGTATTTCATCTCCTGGGAAAAGATGTTAGAAAATTTATGAAAGCTTCCTTGTACAAAGTTTGAAATGTAGTGAATAATAGAAGCCCAGCATATATGGCATTCATTTTTAAATTTTTAGTAACACTAATATAAAGTGTTGAATACTATTATAATACGATTCATTATTAAGAAGATTCAAATGGGTCAAAATATATTCCTGAAACATAACTACATATGATAAAAAAAGCTATGTCATAAGATTAAAAGGTATTTGACTCTATATGCTAATTTTGAATTTTAATCTGTGATTGAAAATCACCAAATGTAAAGTTTTAAAAAGGTTTTTATATTTTACTTACATTCCTATATTTTGAATTAATATTTCTATGGCTCACCAATTTAAATTGTTTTAACTATACTATAGTAAAAAAAATTGTTATAGCTTTGATAGAGAGATTTGAGGGAAATGAGAATATTCTGTATTTAAAAAAAAAGCTTTTCTTAATTGCATGCTTAAGTAAACTTAAAAAGCAAAATCTAGTTCGATATTCTATCAATTTTGATAATTTGGACAGAATGTGATGAATATTAACAATTTTTTTCTAAGACATGATTTAAATGGCAAATAACCAAATAATATTAATTATATCTATAATATTTCATATTGATTGAAATCATCAGAGCTATAGTTTATAAAATGTCTGTTATTTTTGACTTTTATTAATAACAATGAATAGTGCACATTCACTTTTAAATTGAAACTTAAATGAAATGCTTAATAAAGCCTGTTAGGACATTGATAATTTTTTTAGTCATGTTAATGTATGATCCACTTTAATTATTTCCCTCATCATTGGCTAGATGCTGATATGGCTAATGGTGCTGAATTTATATTAATAAAGCATTCTCTGGTTATGGAATGTTTTTTCTATAAATTTATATACATACCTCTCCATGAGATAGGAAACAAAGGTGTCATATCAGAAGGGTCAAAACATACTTCAGGTGATCCATAACACTTTTGAGTGTTTTGAGTGTGGCTGAAGCAGAACAAAGTAAAAATAAGAAATAATTTAAAAAATAAAAACATAGTAGAATGTATTTAATGTTAATGTTAATTTTTTTGTGGCTTTCTAAGTCACTATGATTTGTACGGGAGCCATATATTGGATAAGGTTTAATGGTCTCTGTTTCTGGTTGAATTTGACTTCCATCTCTTACACATTTAACAAGATGATTACACTTCCAAACACACATACATATTTGTGTATATATAATGAATTCTGCTATTTTCGCTTTAATTTGGCAAGTTAAGCCCACATAAGGACAGGAAAAAAATCTCAGTTCAATATATATAAAACAATTTAGATAAGAATAAAACACATACATAAATAACATTCACCTATCTAAATGAGAGGTTCTATTATTACTTTGTTAATTTTAACATCAATTTTAAACTATTTCAGTAATATCATTACTTTTTTTAATATCCTCAGAAACTTCTGAATGCTTTTGTGGAATCATTATATTAGAACTTTTTCTTTTAATTGAAATAATATATGACTGTGCTAATTATTTACAGGTTTGAATGAAATTTTAATTTTCATCTTTAAAAAGTAAAGCATATGCTTCACATGCTTTTAATATTTTCTCTGCTTTCTTCTAATAGACTACATTAGAAACTGTATCATTGGTAAAGGGGGAAGCTACAAGGGAACCGTATCTATTACTAAGAGTGGTATCAAATGCCAGCCATGGAATTCGATGATACCACATGAACATGGGTAAGAATAACACAAAGAAATAATAATCTAAATTTTTTTTAAAAAAAAGCTAATTTAAGAAAATAAGTCATCTAATCAGGTTTTATACTTTCATCATAATAAAAATAATTGAATCAGCTTATATATGTGTATATGTGCATGTAGTTAGAAAATATGAAATTTTTGACAAAAGATAAGTCATTTTATCCCTAAAGATTTAGTGTAACAATTTAATTGGTCTTCTATTTTATAATTGTTTTTATTCTGTATATTGATTATTTATGACTATATATATTATAAAAAATATAACTGATACAAGCTATCCTTATAAACTCATGCTGACATAGTGCAATGTGTATTCTTTGGAGAGTAAGGTGAAACTGGATTTTTCTACTAAGTCCCTTTTCTGGTTGTGCTTGTGGCCTACTGATTTCAAACAATGCAAAAACTTTTTTTTTTTTTGGAAGAGAAACAACAATAGGAAATAGGTTTAGATTCAGAGAAACTCAGGGAATCTAATGAGTGTGCTCTGTGGTTTACTGGACAAGTGTCTATTGTTTCCTCATTGATATTCTACTTAGTCACGACTGCCATCAAATGTAAATGCAGGGAGGGTGGGGTAATCTCCCTCTTGATGGAAATACTTGTCTATTAATTTTTGAAGATTACACTGTAGTGCCTTCCATTTAAAATTGTGTAGGAGCTATGGACAGATTTAATAGTGTATGTGGTTAAAGGATGAGAAACATACTGGTAACTCTTTAATAGCTAATAACTACTAAGATTTAGAGTCATTATTTTCCAAGATTATTATCAGATATTAATTTCATTAAATGAGCAATTAGTTTGTGTTATAACTGCTGAAATATAATGGAAATTAAAGAATCAGACTTATATCAATATAAAATGCTTTCAATGCCATTAATAAGAAAAATGGCATTATTAATGGTCTATCCTATTTTCTTCCCTCTACCCCTAGTAGTGCTAAAACATTTGCATTAATCCATCTATACTTTCATACTACCGATTCAGTAGCCTATATTTACTGTGTATTCGACTTATATTATGGATATAGACACTAACCATAGAAAAGAGCAAAGGTAGCTGGTGACCAACACAAGAAGGGTACTCATGACCTTGTCTTTAAATATAGTATTTTGGAGTTATCTACTGCACCATTTCAATATCAGAGATTTACAACTGCTATTCTAAATAAATAATTTTAAAATCAAAATGACATTTGGTTTTCCTTAGAACATAGTGTTGCCCTTGAATTAAAATAAAAAGAAAATAATTTAGTTTTGTCTTCTTTCAAAGATTATCTTGATTTCACTACCTAAATTAGGAGGATAAAATACCCTTATAGAAAATGATGTAAGTTTTCCATGAACAAAGGAATAACATTTGAAATTGATCCTTCCACAGTGCCAGGATGTGCATTGGACTCAACAGAAGTCTTATTTCAACCCTAATATTCTCTGATGGTGAAGCATCACAGAACTAGAGGGGATGGATTTGTAATAGATCTTCCTGGGAACTGACTGTAAAGTCCAATTGGTAGCTTTATCAACTAAGTTTTCATTGTGATAGAAAGCCTTACTACAGAGAGACTTTCACATTGTTTTTGCAAGCTCTCTCTCTATTCTTACACTATTTTAGGAAGAAATGACTTTCATCTACTAGTTTTTTTGGAGTGTGGTATACAAAAATAAAGTGAAGTGCCTGATTCTTGGGCCATATTTCAGGGGTAATAGAATAAGAAATATGCCCTTGGCTGAAGTAACGATCAATTGTTGACTCCTTAAATCGAAATACTTTATACATAGACTTAATGGCATCATGATGATGGATGGTCAAATGAATAGAAAAAATAAACTGGAAAATCAGGTGATCCAAGAATATAGGTCTAGTTTCTTTTCTTGCTGTTCAACATCTTCATTAATGAGGTACACAGATGTACAAAAACCATAATGTTTTGCATCCATATAAGATATTCAGAGAAGAAAATTCAGGGCAGCATTTTGAAATTTTGAGCCAAATTAAAAAAAAATTAATTTGAGGACTTCATTTCAGATAACTTTCAGCCACATCCCCCCTATCCCTCCCTTAAAAGCTTTCATAGGATCAGAGTCAGAGAAAATGTTCAAATTCTGACTGTATTCTTAACCATCTATGCGAAGTCTCTTCTCTTTCTTATTTTCCTGATCTGTAAAGTAAGGAGTCTGGTTTAGATAATGTAAGATCCTTTCTAGGTCAAATTCTATGCCCATGAACAGGGATAGCTACTCCAATATACTGTAGTCCATAGCAGAAACTCCGACATAGGAAGTGCTCCATAAATATAGTCAACAAATGAATTATATTCAAAACTATATTCAAAACTTCATCATGTGCACAAATTGAGTACAACATAATCGGGAAGGGGAAGAAATAAGGCTTTATATAGCACCTACTTTGTGTCCAGCATTGTACTAAGCACTTTATAGTGATCATCTGATTTGATCCTCACAACACTGCTGTGGATTATTATGCCCATTTTACAATTGAGGAAACTGAGGCAAACAGAGGCTAAATGACTTGCTCATTGTCTGAGGCCACAGCTGAATTCAGGTTTTTCTGATTTTAGGCTGTACACTATATCCGCTGAGCCATCTAGCTGTGTACAATATGACCAAAAACCAAGATAGAAACAAAAAACAGCTCTGAACTTTCAGCTCAGATTAAACATAGGAAGCATAAATTCAACAATTTAACACAGTGAGTGGAACAAAATAGTACTTAATAAATAGCTTGATTTAACTTGATTTTATTAACAATATAAATTTTGCAAAGTCCAGTTAACGTATTATCTTATTGCATTTTCAAAACAGTCTTGGGAGCTAGGAACTATTTAACATAGGGAGTTAAATAGAGATTTATCCCTATTTAACAAAGAGGAAATTGTGCCAGACAGATATTAAGTGATTTGCCCAGGTATACACAGTTACTGTAGTAGGAGTAGTAGGATTTGAACTCAGGTCCTCCCTCTTCAGATCCATTGCACTATCAACTATATTAGCAGTCAGCCTTGAAGATTCAATGTAACAAAAAGATAGAAGGTGAACCAAAAGAGAATCTTTTGATCTTGGTTTTCTGGAAAACTTTTAAAAATTTTTATTTTTAATTCATACAACAAATCAACCATTTCCATAATACAGTACAATAAAAAAAAAAGATTGCACAACAAACTGTAAATCTACTATATTGAAGCCAATACTATAATAATGAGCTAATTTTTAATTTTCTCCCCAGAAAAATTTGTTCTATTTCTTTTCCTATTAGGATGTAAGTTTTCCCCTTCTACACCTATGTCCATTTGCATTTTTGTTTGTGACCATCTTTTTCTCCAAATCTGTAAGGATTAGAATAGGATTATGAGATGGAACAAATACTACTACTTTTTATTTAGCTGCCTTTATTTGACATTTAATAAAATGTACCCTGCTTCATGCAAACTTGGTCCACAGAATTACCATGCTAAAAATGATCTCATAGATCAGTCTAATTCCATGATTTTACTAATAAGGAAACTAGCTCTCAGATTGGTGAAGCAATGTATCTATACTTTACAAGTTTGGAGACCTCAGTACTCCACTGCTTTTATCTGTATGGTCAGTGGTCCTATTAAGAGTTGGCATGATCCATTATTCACAGAAGGAATAACAATAATATATGGGTTCCAAAAGTCTTGGTGCAGTTTTGATCTGTTCAAACTTAAAGCTGCACTAGGACTTTTGGGACACATTATATTTCTTGCTATAAAAGAGCTACTAAAGTATTTAAAGTAAAAATGTTTATGTATTACTTTTATAATATACATCTCTCTCTCTCTCTCTTTCTCTCTCTCTCTTTCTCTCTTTTTTTTTTTTGCTTTTTTGCTGAGGCAATTGGGGTTAAGTGACTTGCCCAGGGTCATACAGCTAGGGAATGTTAAGTGTCTGAGACCAGATTTGAACTCAGGTCCTCCTCATTTCAGGGCTGGTGTTCTATCCACTATGCCACCTACTGTCTCTATAATATACATCTCTTGTCCAAAAGGCAGTATATCTATGTGTAAATTCATTTATTGCCAAGTCATTTGCTGTTTCCTTACTTTTTTAGAAACTCATGTTAATGTGGCCATTTTAGAATGCAGTCTGCATGAGAAAAGTGACTGCCTTTTCTTCAATTATAGTATTTTTACACATGTGTAAAAAGTGTGTGTCACCAAATGTTTGTGGAGGCTATTGTCATAGTGAAAGGTTGAAAGAAAGATCAGAAAGGCACATATTGTTCAACTCTAGTAATGTACAATCATAAAATGGGGTAATTCCTGACTTTTGTTAAAAGAATAGCCTAAACTAATTTTACAGTGATGGAGTTAACTTTTAGGTAACAGTATAAAGAAATTGAAAAATAAAGCAAAATAAAACAAACACAAATCATATGAATATTCAGAAGTATATAGAAACAGATTATTTTCTCATAAAGATAACAAGAAACTTAACTAGAGTAAGAGGCATGGTGGATAAATAGCCAGACTAGGTGTCTTTCTGATCTAATTTTGTCTTATTTGTGACATGTAATATATAAGTGACTCTAGGCAAGTTGCAGTTTTTCAGCTCCTTAAAACTTTGTTATAGAGAAATGCCAATGTGCATTAGTAGAAGGTGTTGCCTCATCTGCCATTTTTTTCTTAAAATAACAATGAAATGAAAGGTTCAGTTTCTGTCTTTTTGCATTCTGCTACCCTTCCTCCCACCAAAATTCAGAAGCATGGCATATAAGAATTGTGGATTATTGCCTATTTTAATGTGAAATTTGCTGAAGAATAAGAATCCTATGATAAATTGAATTCCATAAACTAAAAATGAGGGAGAAAATTTAGAATGCAAAAAAAGGAAACAAATTCTTGAAAAATAGAACCAGTGAGGAAAGTCTAAAAGTATTAACTTGGAAAAGTGATTGTGTTCAAAAGGCTGTGACTCAGAACAATTAAAGGGAATTTCTTCCATTACACAACAGGGAGACTAAAGGAGCTCTTGAGTTCTTTATGACTACAGGTTTATGATCCTACATGTATGTGTGTTTTACAAAAATACAGTAATATATATCATTGTATGTGCTATAGATAGATATGTTGATATAAACACAAAATTATGAAGTACATACACATTTACAGCCAGTAATATATAATAATAACAATAATAATGATAAAAAGCATTTAAATAGGGCTTTAGGGTTTGACAAGTGTTTTTCATGTCTTAATTGATCAGTACAACAACTCTTTGAAGTACGAATTATTATTATCTACATTTTGCGGATAAAGAAACTGAAGCTGAGTGTGGATAAGTGACTTTTTTCAGGATCACATAGCTAGTAAGTACCTGACACATTATTCAAACTCAGGGCTTCCTAAGTCCATGTCCACCAGTCTATTTACTAAAGCATTTAACTTCCCTGTATCCCTGATTTCACTGGTAGTAGTTTCCTCATTTAGAATTCCTTAGGTCAATGAAAAAGATATTATTATTAATTTAAAAAGAGAAATAATGATTTATATGGTATAAATACTTGAAAAGTTACAAAGTATTTCCCATACAACAGTTTTGTGAGATGCACAGACTTGTAGAAATATGGATTTAGAACTCTTAACTCTTCATTTTACTGGTGAGGAAACAAAACCAAGAAAGGTTGAAGATCACATAACTATATGTTTATGATATGTATATATATATATATACATATGTATGTATGTATATATATATATATATATATATATATATGTACACACACACACACACACACACACACACTGATGCCCAAACTGGATCTTTATACAATTCCCTTAAGAACCAGTGGTATAAATTTAAAGTGAACTACTATATCATAGATTCAAACTTTCTTATAAATGAAATACATTAGTGCATTAAATTTCATTACCACTTTTTTGTTTTTTGCATATTTAAAGTAAAGGTACTAAAAGGATATGAACTCATATAAAGATATTTTATATTAGTATATTTTAAAAGATAGATTTCCTACAAAGTTGAACAAAGTAACTATTAGAATGAATGACTGATCTTAACTCACAGCATTTCTGAAGGTACAAATTTTATTGATGACCTATTTCATGCTCTGACGCAAACTTTTAAATTACAAAAGGTCATTTAGTAAATGAACTAATGATGTGTTCATTGGTTTCACAATAGAGAAAAGAATGTTGATCTCATTCTCGAGTGGGTAAAGCCCTAAAAATATCAAGCCATTATTTCTTTTCTTAAGTAGAAAACAGGTTTCTAGCTCTTATTTAAAAAAATCATTTTCATAAAACAGCACTGATGGGAACAATCATTATTAGATAAAATATGTTGAATTTTAATAACATTACTTTCTTATAGCACTGGTTAATATATTCTTACTTGTCAAAAAAACTGATTATAAAAGATATGTAAAAATACATATTTGTCATACATATTAGTTTGTGTTTAGAAAATACTTCACAAGGATAAGCAAAATGGAATTTTAAAATTTCCTGGCTGCACAATTTTTGCCACAAAAATTTCCCTGAGGTTTCTTGCTCTCTCTCCCACTCTTGCTTGCACTCTCTAGCTCTTTCTCTTTCTCTTGCTCTCACTTTCATTCTCTTTTCTTCCCTCACCCTTTCCTTCTCTCTTACTAACTCTTGTCTTCTCCTCTCTCCCATTCTCTTGCCATACTTTCCCCTTCCCAAACTGTAATGCCATTAATTCTTATAATTTTTTT
>JAJPUD010022140.1:0-21914 GCA_023553655.1 Myrmecobius fasciatus | reverse complement strand
TTTTTTTTTTTTTGCATGACCCCTTTAGTCCCAGTGGATCCTGCAGTGATTCACAGGCTACCAGAGATTCATAAATTATAGGATGGTTTTCCCCCCACTAAGCACAATGAGGTAGTCTGATAAAAACTGTCATACAGGGAATATTATCCTGATTATATCCTGGACTCACAGCATGCATTGGAATCACTTCATCCTAGTTCTGTCACTGAGATGTAGTCTTAAGCAAGATGATATAAAGCAGAAGTAGCTCTATGTAGACTCATTTCCATGAGAGAATCTGGATCCAGAGCCCTGAGAATGATGCCTTGGTAGTACAGAGGAGTTGGGAGGAAAGGGAGTAAGGAGATGTGACATAGCATCATTAATAAGAGAAAGTGATAACTGCTTAATACTGAAGATTCAAAATTTCTGCCATCTTCCTACAAACTCAGAGGCACATTTACAAAAATGTAATTGTTTTATACCATTTATTTGCTACAAGGGAGGGCTTCTTTGAGGAAAGAGTGTTGGGTTAATGAATACTGATAGAAATGCAAAAAGGAAGAAAAAATGATCATCAATAAAGCATTAAAAATTCACAGAAGAAAATGAAAAATAGTTCAGAAGGTGGCTTGTAGGACAAATTTGTTATTACCTTATTAAATTTAATTTCTATATTAAAAAAGCAAACTATATGTAAGAAAAGTCCTTCATTTCACAGTAATTCTCTTTTTTCCCCCTTGCTTTGTATATTGTACTGTTCATTTGTTGGTGACTGCTAAATTTATAATAAAAAGATTTAATAACTAGTCTTCATATAGTTTTAAAGTTTGTGAAATATCATAATAAAAACAGTAAGAATAATAGCTAACATTCATATGGCTCTTATTGTGTGCCAGACATTGTGCTAAGGACTTTATAATTACTATGCCATTTTATCCTCACAACTCTGGGAGATAAATGCTACTATTTTAAGAATGAAGGAACTGAGGCAAACAGATGTTAAGTGACTTTTCTAGAATCCAGCAAATTATGTGCCTGTAGCTAGATTTGAATTCAGGTCTTTCTACCCCCTAATCCAGTACTCTTATCCACCTGATAGCTGTATACATCCTACATGTCATATAAATGTGAGCTATTGCTTTTGTTGTGGTTTCATAGGTAACTTTCAATACTGGATAGCTCATGTGAGCTATCTCAGGTGAGAATGGACAAGAATCATGCAGGAAGAGGAGATGGTCGAGAAGTACTCACCCTGATGAGGTGATGAACTCTTTGAAATATCATTTTTACCAGAATTCCCTACTAAACACAAAAATGTAAAGAAAGTCATATATTAAAAGATTCAAAAATCTCTTTGAGTATCAGAGGGTTTTTGCTACATTCAGTTGAAAGGGCAATTCTATGGGATCCACAAATGGAAACAAGCTATTGATCATCTAGTTCTAGAAGGTAGGCAATGTTGTGAATAGAGGGCCAATTGCTAGTTGTGTGACCTTGGGGCAAGTCACTTAACCTGTTTGCCTCAGTTTTTCTCATCTATGAGTATCAGAGGCAATAATATTTGTAAAGTGCTTGACATTGTGCCTGATACAATGAGTTAAATAAACGTTAATTATTGTTATCATCTTCTTCATCATCTTTGGTCCAACCATCTCTTTTTACAGATTAGGAAACTGAGGTTCAAAGAAGGGAAGTGTCTTGTTTTAGTCATATAGAGAGTAAATAGCAGATCTGAGAGTGGAAGCCTGGTGTTTTGACTCAAATCTAATGATCTCTCTTTCACCACACAGTTTCTCCTACAAAGAACCAAAATTAACTTGAAATCATTAAATGAAGGTAGATGATAGGAAGTAAATTCTTTTCCAGTTTGGATAGAATGTAAATTCCTTGAGGGCAGTACTGCTTTTGCATTATTGGGGTTTTTTATCTTTAATTTTTTTTTTTGGTTTTTGTTTTTTGGTGGAGTGGGGAGTTGTCTTTGTATCCCCAAGCACCTAACACTTTTAAATCCTTTTGACCAGACCCACATTTTCATCAGTACTCTACTCTGGGGAAGAACCTTTTTTTCCCCTTCTAAAAATTCAAATCTGTAATTTCTCTGCAATTTGTAGTTTTAGGGAGTTGGCTGAGGCACTGAGAGGTTAGCAGACTGTCCCTGGAACTCATAGACAATATGTGTCAGAGATTAAACTTGAATTTTGAGAGTAACTCTCAGGCCATTAAATAAGGCTCTTGTCTTGAGCATAGAGTACATTTTAACAATATTTATTGAATTAGATAAGACTAGATGATCCTTAGGGTCCCTTCCAACTCTGAGGTCATGTGTTTCTCTGATTAACTTTAGGAAGGCCAGAAACTTTTGACTTGGAAGCCTGGTGGACAGCTCCTTTTGCTCACTTGTCTGGACATTTCTCTGGGATCCAAGGTGGAGGAAGAAGGGTTTTTAGATCTGGGAAACACATTTCCAGACTTGTACTGGGAAGCCATCTTAATGAATGATTGACAGTGAAAGGGTGCTATTTTTTAGCCCTAGTACTAGGTCCAAGCATTCAGACCTGTAGGTAGTTTCCTCTAACAACAAAGCCTTTATCTTTATCTTTACCTTGATTCTTCTCCGTGGGCTAAACAATCAGTCAATAAACATATTAAGTGCTTACTGTGTGCCTACTAGGTGGCACAGTAGATAGAGTATTAGACTTGGAACCAAGAATATTCATCTTTGTGAATTTAAATCTAGCCTCAGATATTTACTGGCTGTGTGATGATGGATAAGACAATTCCTCATCTGTACAATGAGTTGTAGAAGAGAATGGCAAACTATTCTAGTATTTTTACCCAGAAGGTCCCAAAATATGGTCACAAAGAGCTTAAATAAAGTTTTGAGTTTTGGTAGCTTAAATCTGCAGTGAGATTCTTGGGATACTGTATATGAGTGTGGACAGATAAATGCAAAAGATATAGAAACTGAATAAGTAATTTCTGGAGGGAAGTAACTTGATTAATCAAAATAAGCTGATTAAGAGAAAGAGCTACAGGAATCTAATGTGATAACTAAACTCAGGATACATGAATGTCCACCCCTATCCCAATTCAAGCCTGAATCAATACTCTGTGTCTGATTCAGCTTTGCTTTTCACTTTTGAAAAGAAACTACCTACCAACTCAATTCCCTGGACTGGAGTCTACCATACTGTTTGCTCCAAGTACTTTTTTTCCTCCATTCCCTTTTCATCTTTCTTTTGTGTTTTTTGTTCCCCCATCTTATTTGTATTTTCAGTGCTTGTCACATAGATGCTTAATCGATACCTATCAATGACTATAGGAGCAAAAGTTGCAGCACTTTTGAACCTATGCTTACCTCTACAGATACTGCAGTAGTTTATGATTTTCCTCTCAGGAAACTGAGGCAAACAGGGTTAAGTGACTTGTGCTGGGTTACACAGCTAGCAAATGCCTGGGTCTGGATTTAAACTCAGATCTTGTTGATTCCATACCTGGCATTGTGTCTATTGTACCATCTAGCTGCCCATCACTTGTAAATTACTAGCATTAATTTAAAATTACAGTAAATTAAATTTACAGTAAATTGCTCATTAATTTAGTTAAGCTAAATCAAACTTACTAATTTAAATTAGTTTACTTACTAGTTTTAATTTATAATAGCACATGCTGTGAAGAGAGTGTGATTAACTCTCAGGTTTTGCAGATTATCAGGAGAGGAATTGTAACTCAGATCAACTCTTTTCCAAATGTGGGTTTCAGAATGAACCTTCAAACCCAGTAAAATGCCTTGATTTTTTTAAATAATCAAGAAAGTCTTTCCAATGCAGTGGGGCAGAATATCTCTTGTTAATATTAATACTTTCGTCAGTAAAATTAATTCTTTTGTCAGTAAAGGTTCTGCCTCAGACATTCAACAATTATTTATTAAATAAAGCCAACAAAATAATATCTTCTCTCCAATATGTAGCCACAAGGGAAGATAATGTAGTTTGCAAACTTATAGAGTTTCATTTTTGGTTTTTAGAAAATAGGAACTTAATCAATTGATAAGCATTCATTAAGTGCCTACTATATGCCAGGCACTGTAGTAGATGTGGGAGATTCAAAGACAAAAAAGAAATAATATCTGCTTTCAAGGAATTTGCATCCTATCCTGGGAGACAACATGGATGCAAACAAATGCAGAACTCCCTCTGGGTTATATCTCCAACTCCTAGTTACATTAGTGTTCTTGTTCCCCAGAAAGTAACTGAATTCTACTTCCTTCAAAGTACTAGGTATGATACTAAGAAGCTCTGGTTTCTGATTTCTGGTACTACTTCTAAGGGGCCTTACTAGTGTTTTTCCTATTTTGTCAGCCAGTATTCTCATTTAGCTTTTTAGCAAAGGTATTTACTGAGATGTTAAAACTTGAAAAGTAGTTATAAAAAATACTTCTTCCAAACTGGGAGAAGGACCATGCTCTTCTCCTTGCATGCACAAAGTTCTTGCTAGGAGTGGGCTCAAACTTAAGTATGATAATAGTGAGGCACATTGTAGAGAAAAATCAAGTTATTCCTTCACAGAATGTATAAATTTCCCCTTAAGTGGAGCTCTCTATTGAGTTCCAAAGATCAGTGCCTCTATAGAGTCCATAGTTGATAGTTCTCTGATATAAGGAATCATACTTTTCCAAGCTGCTTCTTCCCTCAGGTGAGCTATCTCTGTACTCAACTGTATCTATATTTGTCCTCATTGTGTCTTTCTCTATTCCCAGACAGATGTATTATTTGCTACTGTTTTAGTCGGTCTAATAAAAAAAAACACAAGAAAAAACAAAAAAAAAAAACCCCAAAACCTTCATGATCAATGAATTTGAAGAGCTAATTCTGGGCTAAGTCTACCCTTGTTCTCCTTGCTACTCTATATTACAGACACAATTCTGTCTGTATCTACTCAAGGGTGACTCTTAAGTTATCTATCACTTCACTGCTTCATTGGTATAACTTGCCTTTTACTGAACTTTTTACCCCAGGATGGGTGGTAAGCTTTTTATTAGTAAGATCAAGGTCATCCACTGATTCCTGGGTCATTGTCAGTCATCTTGACTTTGGTCTTGCCCCTGGACTTGGATGATTCTGAAGGAAAGAGTAAGGTTGATGATTGCATAACTCTGCTTCACTGAAATCCAGTTCACTCAAAAGTCAAAACATCATCCTCATAATATCATTGGTTATCTTCAAGAACGAAGGATGAACAGCAGCACAATAGTATTCCATTGTATTTCTATACAGGCACATCTTGTTTTAATTTTATTGCACTTCACTTTATTGTCCTTCACTGACTGAATGTTTGTGTCAACTCTGAGTTGAATAAGTTTTTTGGTACCATTTTTTCCAATAATATGTACTTACATCATAACTCTATGTCACATTTTGCTTATTCCTGCAATATTTCAAGCTTTTTCATTATTATTATATCTGTTGCAGTGATCTGTGATTGGTGATTTTTGATGTCACCATAGTAATTGTTTTAGTGTACTACAAACTTAGCCCTTATTAGATGAAGAACTTAACTGATAAATATGGTGTGTATTCTGACTCCACCAACTGACTATTCTGTGTCTCTCTCACTCTCCTCAGGCCAATTAATAAGCTTACAATGACCTCTAAGTGTTCAAGTGAAAGGAAAGGTAAATCAATGGGATAATCTTTAATGTTATCTTATTTTTAAAAATTGCCATAGCCACGGCAACCTTTGGCAAACACCATTCTGAACAGTTAGCAGTCATTAAAATCAAGGTAAGGCACCTCCACCAGCAAAAAGATTCCGACTCACTGAAGGCTCGAATGATAGATAGCATTTTTAAATAGTATTTTATTTTTTCAAATACATAGAAAGATAGTTTTCAATATTCACCTTTGCAAAACCTTGTGTTCCAATTTCTCTCTCTCTCTCCCTTTTTCCCCTCCCTCAGATAGCAAGCAATCTGATATTGCTTAAACACAAACAATTCTTCTAAACATATTTCCATATTCGTCATGCTGCACAAGAAAAATCAGATCAAACAGGGGAAAGACATGAGAAAGAAAAAACCAAGCAAAAAAAAACACCACCAACAATAACAAAAAAGGTGATCCACATTCAGTCTCCATAGTTCTCTCTCTGAATGCAATTGGCACTTTCCATCTTGTCTATTGAAATTGCCTTGAATCACCTCATTGCTGAAAAGAGCCAAGTCAATCACAGTTGATCACATAAACTTGTTGCTATGTACAATGTTCTCTTGGCTCTACTCACTTCGCTTAGCATCAGTTCATGCAATTCTCTCCTGGCCTTTCTGAAATCAGTCTGTTCATCATGAACAATAACATTCCATTACATTCATATAACCATAATTTATTCATCCATTCCCCATTTGATGGACATCCATTCAATTGCCAGTATGGATAGCATTTTTTAGTAATAAAATGGTTTTTTTAAAATTAAGGTATGTACATTGGGGGTTTTTTAGACATAATACTATTGTACTCTTAATAGAATATAATATAGTGTAAACACAACTTTTATATGCATTGGGAAACAAAAAAATTTATGTGACTTGCTGTATAGCAATATTTGCTTTATTACAGTAGTCTGGAACTAAACCTACAATATTGCTGAGGTATGCCTGTATCTTAATTTGTTTATCCAGTACTAAATTGATGGGCACACTAAATTGATCACCACAAAAAGAACTGCCATAATTTTTTTTTACATAAAGAACCTTTTAATTTTTTTCCTATTCCTTTGAGGGTATAGGGTTAGTGGCAGTAATTAGCTCATTTTTTACAAATAAGAAAGTTAAGGCACAGAACAATTAAGTGACTTGCTCAAAGTTGTACAAGTACAAACAAGGAATAATATGTTCTAGGCATTATGCTGGGTGCTGAGAATATAAAGACAAAGATAAAACTATTCCTGCCTTCATGAAACATATATCCCATTAAGAGAAGCAATTAGTAGATAAATGCAGAATCCTTTGTTTCTTCCCATTATGAATACAAGATTGTTTTATAAATTTACTTTGTACCTGATAGATCTTAAGCAAATTATTTCACCTCTTTGGAAGTTTTTTCATCTGCAAAATGAAAGTTTTGGACTGGATTGACTCTAAGGTGGTGTCTAACTCTATATTCTACAAACTATCAGGAGAAAGCACGGTAAGGAAGAAGAATGGAGTGGTAGTCATGTTGTAGCTGCTATTGAGAAGGTTGGGGATGACATGAGTATATGATATTCAAGAAGATACTCAGGAAAGCCTAAATATCTCAGAGAACTGTTTGTCATCTCCCCCAAATCCAAACAATTATAGATAGCCCCTGGAAATAGAAAGCACAGGACAGTATGATATGAAAAGAGAGAGTACACAATGCTAAGACACCAGAAAGCATTAGTCTTACAAGTCAACACAGGGAAATGGGAAGGGAGTGTTTGTTTTTTTTTTTTTGTTTTTTTTTTTGTTTTGTTTTCATTAAGAGAAAACTGTCTAGAGATGAGCCTGATGAAACTGACGAAGGTGATGAAAACTTGACTGTCACAAATTAGGTTTGGAGAAGAAAGAAGGGAAATTTTTTAGAGCCCTTGAAAGAAAAGAAAATAGTTTTTCCACAACTAATAGACTTCCCTGTCTCCATTTTTAAAAGGTGATTAATCATTCTTCATACAAAAGAAAAGAATTCTGGGTTTAGAGATGGGAATCCTGTATTTGAATCTCAGTTCTGCCACTTAGAGCCTGTTTAACTTTGGGTGAATTATTTAAACTCACTAAACATGTTTCCTTCCTCCTTTCTAGAAAGCCTGAGGATCTAAGAAACTCCAAAGGATCTTCTAAGTAGGAACCACCCAGCTACCTATAGTTCTTTGAAGCGCCACATCTTGTTTTAATGCATAGGTTTGACTACGGTTACTTCTGTGGCTCCCTATTGCCTCTAGAATAAATTGCAAACTCCTCAATCCAACTCAGCCTTCCTTCCTAGTCATGCTACTACTTTTCTGGTCAGGATAAATTAGACTGAAATACAATATTGTTAATTATCTCTTTGCGCTTAGGAGAGAATACACTGTTGTATAAACTATAAGACAACATTATATCTTCTCCCAAGGTGATTATAAGATTTCTGAGGACTGGAGCTGTTTCTTTTATTTTCATTTTCATTTTTATACCCCCCAGTGCTTAGTGCAGGACCTTCCACATTGTAAGGGCTTGATAGATGCTTGTTGAATTAAATTCAGTTGATATCTTTGACCAATTATGGCATCAGAGTGGGATAGAATAAATTGCTACTGATGAACTGTGGTGATTTTTCTTCTCAGTTTATTTTTTTAAACAGTATCATTGAATCCGTGAGTTTAATATAATTGTATTAATAGTAAGACAAAGTTAAAGAAATGAAGTTTTTGTATAAGTAAAGCAAATCTTGATTCAGGTACCTGTTTCTTTTTCTTTTACAAACAAAAAGAAAGTATTTATTAGGAAATGCAATTCTTTTGTTGTTAAGTCCTATCTCTCTCCTTTCCCCTTCCCTCTTCTCCTTTTCTCTCCCTTCGTCTCATCCCCTCTTTTCTCCTCTCCTTTCCCTTCTATATTCTTTTCTTCTCTTTCCCCCTTCTCTCTCATCTCTTCTCCTCTCTTCTCCTCTTCCCCCAGAAGAGAGGAAAAGAAAGTCAGAAGTGGACAAATAGGAAGGAGAACGGGGAAATTCAGCAATTCAATTGAACATTGTTGGTGTTCTTCCTTCAGTTCTCATAGAGGATCAATGATATCATCAGGGTAATGCATTGAATATGAGTAGAGCAGAGCTTTGAAAAGGGAAAATCATCAGCTTCACTCTCTCTTCCAGAATCTTAGAGATCCAATGGCAAGACAAAGGTCAAGATCACTAGTGATAGCTCAAGATGCCTCAATGAAGCATACTTTTACTTCAGAGCCTACTGTGTCCAGGGCACTGTGCTAGTCCTATGGGAGAGATACAAAGTTTAGATAAAGAGAGTTCCTGAACTCTAGGAGTTTGTAACAAGGAAATAAGATAACAGCATAGATAATTATGATTCTCAAATTTACATTGCAAATGGATTAGAGAAGTGTAAAATTGATTGTTAATGCGACAGTTAAGGGAAAGGTTGTTACAGACCTGGAGAATTGTGGATTAGAGGTGAGTGGAAGACTGTGAATAATTCACAAAGTAGGTGATTTTTAAATAGGACTTTTAAGGAATTTTGAAGTCAGAACTCAAAGGCAAAGAGTAGAATAAAAAATAGTCTGAACAAAAAGAACAGTTTAAACAATGGCATAGAAGCAAGAAAGGACAGGAGAAATTGGGGACAAAAGTAATACAGTTTGAATGTAGCATAGAGTACAAGGAGGGGAAATGATATACAATAAATAAGGCTAGAAAGTAGAGGGATGTCAGATTGTAGAAACTCTTGGATGATAGCTAAAGGAATTTGACCTTTGTTGGATAGGCAGTAGTTAGCCACTGAAGATTTTTAAGGAGAGGAACAATATGATCAGATCTATGGATAAGGAAGATTTGTTTTGACAAGGGTGTGAAGGCTGTATTAGAGGGTGGAGCAAGTGGAGGTAGGAAACCTGCTGGGAGCCTATTTCAATAGTGCAGTGGAGTAATCAAGACCTGTGCTAGGGTGGTGGATGGGAGAATAGAGAAGGAACAGATGCAAGAGATGTTGCAGAGGTAGAATAAACAAAACTTAACAACTTAGTGGATATGAGAAGGCAGGCAGAGCGAAAAGTAATAGATAACATTAAGATTTCTAACATGGGAGGCTGAATAAATAGTGGTACCACTGACAGATAGAGTGAAATCAGAGGGAGGAGCAGATTTAAGGAGAAAGATAACAGACTCAGGTTTTGACATGTCAAGGCTGAGATGCTGATGAGATATTTGAATAGTTCTGTGCATGGACAATTGGAGATTCAGGTCTCGAGCTCTGAAAAGAACAAGATTGAAATTTGGAATCATCAGCAAATTGAGGGTTAACAACCCCTCAGCATATATAAACAATTTATTATGTGTCAGACTCTGTTAAGCTCTGGGAGCCCCAATGCAAAAGAGAGGTACTCCTTGCTTTCTGGGAACTTATATTCTAACAGAGGGAGGGAGACTGTATCTATAGTAAGTGGCAGCCAGAAAAGGGAATTCTAATCTGAGGAATCAAAGGGATGTTGAATTGATCCATAGAGCAGCTAATGAACATGTCTTCTCATACAACAATAATAGTTTTTATTTGATTACTGTGCTGAGAGCAATATTAGAAAACTGAAGGCAGGGGATATGAATGCCATGACTGGGAGATGTCAATGAGATATGGTTGATGACTGGGTTCAGCTAGATAGGATGAACTCCCACCAATAAGGACATTATAGCCCCATAGCAGAAGCTTGAGATCTATTTGGGAGCATTCAGAGTCTGCGGTGTCAGAGTAGCTTGGCACAAAGATGTTGTGAAGCAAGGGTGATAATGTAGATAAAGATGAGAAAAGACCCAAGGATAGAACTTTGGGCAATACTCATTTTAAGGGATTAGGAACTAGTAGGCTAGAAAGAGAATAACTGGTTAAAGAATGAGGAGAACCAGGAGAATAAAATCTAAAACCAAAGGAAGAGAGAATATCTAGTAGTGTGAACAATTTTTATCAACTACTGTAAAAAGATTAAAGAAGATGAGAATTGAAATAAAAGTTGTTAGACCAATTAACAGATCATTAGTGACTTTTGAGAGAATAGTTCCAGTAAAATAGTGAGAGAGAAGTCAGATTACAATAGGTTGAGGAGAGGTGAAGGCATTTGGTATAGCCATTTGCTTTGAGAAGTTTAGTGTGACAAATATAGAAATATGTTTAGAAGAATTGCATACATATAATTTATATTGGATTGCTTGCTGTTTATGGGAGGGGGAGAAGGGAGAAAATTTTGAACACAAGATTATGCAAAAGAGAATGTTGAAAACTATCTTTGCATGTATTTGAAAAAAGTTATTATATAAATTTTTAAAAGGAAAAAGTTTAGAAGTGAAAGAAAAGAGATGAAATAGTTGCTGAATTGGATAGAAAGTTAAGAGTTTTCCTCAGGACCTGAGCATATGTATGAGGAAAGGTCTATTTCAGAAAAGATTGAAGAGAATTTTAACATTATAGAATTACTAGACCAAAAGCTCAGAAGATAAGAGGGGACTGAATCAAGAGTTCAAGTACAGATATTTAGTAGTAATATCTCCTCTTTGGTGAGAGGAAGGAAAAAAGCAGGGGATAATTCTGACAATCCTTTAGAAATAGAGGGGAGGACTTGAAGACACTTATGCTGAATGAATTTCAATCATCTCAGTAAAATGTGATGCTAATTAATAGTTATCTGTAGTAAGTGTGAGCCCTGTGGGTAGGTGGGTAAGTGAAGGTAGCCTTGAAAGAAGGTAGAAAAGTTTTGGAAATTATAGTGACAAGTGAGATGAAGTGTGAAAAAGAGTAAAGCAGAAGGATGGTCAAGTAACTGAATGGATCTAGCTGAAGTTATGTACTATGAGAAAGGAGTAATTGATGAAGCCAGTGCAGAGAAAGAAAGTAAAACAAAAAATAGATTCCTCCAGAATAAATAAATTTGAACTAAATGATGGCCAAATATGCTGCTATCACTGGCCCAAATCTATATCTAGAACTCTATCCTTAGAATTTCAAAGGGATGGAGTAGGTGTCCTTGATGTAGGACCTAATCACCCCATTTCATCTCCGGTTACCAGATGGGACTCATTCCTTGTCTTAATTGCTGATTCTTCTGGGTGTGCCCCAAAGCTGTTCTATCTTAATGCTTCTAGGGTGTTGTAACTTAGCAATAGAACTGTGAAAGGAGGGAGTGGGTAAGAGAGAACTGAGGTTTAAGGAACCTTCCAACCCCTAGCAACGTACTATGGCCCCTTTGGCAAAACTCCTCCCTGCACTGTAGTTTATCACTTCCATTTATAGATAGGCGGACTTTTGTGTGATCTTCTAAGATTAAGCTATAAGCCAACTTGCCCACTCCCTCATTTTTCCAGCTCTTAGCACAGAGTCTGGCACGTAGTAGGAGCTTAATAGATGCTAGTTGACTGATATGGAGAGAAAATACAGAGATAAGGATTCTTTGAATTCTATCTGTGACTGTTACCAGCCTCAGGAATGCAGAGCAGTTGAGCTGTAGGGATGAGAAAGCAGCAGTTGCTGCAAATAGCACCAGTCTCTATGATGTTGGAAAAGCTTGCAAGCAGATATGTAAAATTTGGAAGAAGCAGGATTTCTTTATTCTGATTTAAAGGTCAGCCAAAGATATTGCTTTTGCCAAGTTGAATGCCACTGAAGGAGGGAGAGTATATGCCAGGTAATCACTTTGTGGCAGAGTAGCATAGTTGCAGAAGTTTAGTGCTCTTGGGTGTGTGACTGTATTTATGTTCCTGGCATTAAGCATATTCCAGGGGAAATTATGTATGCTGGATTGGGCTGCAAGCTGCCTGAAGGTCTTGGGCACAGATGTCACCAAAATGATTAATCTAAATCACATGATCAATGATAACTATGGTCTTGAAGTTTCCAAAGCCCTAGGGATCTATTCTTTTAGGCCAGTCAATATTAGCAGTAAACTTTCTCTAAAATACATTATGCATTTCAAAGTAAAGCTATGTTATTATAAATTATGATAGCAAAAGGAGGTAGTATGGAGGTAACCCTGGAATCTTCAAGCTAAGCTAGTATAATAGAAGCTCTGGCAAATCTGACCAAATAAGAAGGTTTTATCTAGAGTCCTAGAAATATTTCTTTATATAATCCAAGAACTATCCTTACTAATTTCAAATGGTTCTATCACAAGTCTGAAAAAGCTTCTACTACTGCTCACTTCGGTAACACATATTCTAAAATTGGAATGATACAGAAAAGATTGGCATGGCCCCTATGCAAGGATGACATGGAAATTTGTGAAATGTTCCTTATTTTTAATGGTTCACAGAGGGAAAATAATGTTTCCTCATTTACACAAGGAAAATGAGACATTCACACATTGTTAGTGGAATTGTGATTCAGCCATTGTGTAGAGCAGTTTGGAATTATGCCCAAAGGCCTATAAAATGTTGCATATCCTTTGACCCAATAACACCACTACTAGGTATATATTCCTAGAGAGAGATTTTTTAAAAAAGAAAAGAAAAGCATCTATGTGTACAAAAACATTTATAGCAGCTCTTTTCTCAGGGCAAAGAGTTGGAAATTGAGGGCTGCCCATCAATTGGGAATGGCTGAATACATGGTGGTAGGTAGTTATTATGGAATACTATTGTCCTGTGGGAAATGATGAGCAGGATGCTCTAGAAAAAGCTGGAAAGTCCTCCATGAGCTCATGCAAAATGAAATATACTGTGTACAAAGTAATAACAAAGTTGTGAGATGATCAGCTGTGGATGACTTTGCTATTATCAGCAATACAATGATCTAAGACTATTCTGAAGGACTTATGATGAAAAATGCTATCCAGAGAAAGAACTGATTATATCTGAATACAGTCTGAAGCATACTTTCTAAAAAACAAAACAAAACAAAAGAAACTTTTTCTTGAGGATTTTTTGGAGGGGATTTATGTTTTTTTTTTCCCACAACATGACTGTTATGGGAATTTTTTTTCATTGCTTCATAGTACTTTCTCAGTGGGGAATGGGGAGGGAGGAAGAAAGAAAGTTTGGAACTCAAAGTTTTAAAAACAGATATTAAAAATTATTTTACATGGAACTGGAGAGAAAATGAAATATCAATGTGTGGAGTAGGAAAAAAAAAAACAAGCCTTCTACTAAATTATAATGTCCTTACAATCTGCACTGGGAGAGGAATGCCCAAGCTAGCACAAGTAGATGTAAAATCAATTTTTAACATTTGTTTTTTTAATTTTAAGTTCCAAATTCTCTCCTTTCCTTCCTTCTTTGAAAAGGCAAGCAAGTTGATATACATTAACAATGTATTCACATTTATTTTAAGGAACACATAAAGTTCTGAAGACCTACATTCAGTGCTTAGCACAGTGCCTGGTACATAGTAAGTGCTTAATAAATGCTTATTACTGTGATCATAGGTTGGACACCTTTGAATTATATGGATATAAACTCTTTAGGGACAGAGACTGTCTCATGGTATCTCTAGCACTTAGCACAATGGCTGGCACATAGCAGATATTCACTAAATACTTACTGGTAAAGATCCATAAAGATCCTCTCAAGACATAGGCACAAGAACAGCAGTTATGGAATTCTTGATCAGAGCCTATTTAGTTTATTCTTCCTTTAGCTGTTTCCCCTAGGTTTTGGTATGTTGTCCAATTGTTATAATTCATTTTGATATAATCATTTATTTTTCATTCAAGATGTTATTTGAACTACTAGTTCTTTAGCTGTATATTATTTAGTCTTCATTTAAATGAATCCCTTTTTCAGATTTATCTTGTTAATTGTGATTTCTATTATGTTTTCTATAAAGAATGTTTAATATTCCTTCCTTTTTTTCTTTTTTTGTAGCATTACTGTTGGTCAATTTTTATGAAGGTGTTTGTAAAACTAAAAAAGTGTGCATTTTCTTTATTATTCCCATTCAATAATTGCCAGTTTATCATATCTAATTTTTCTAAAATTTCATTCATCTTAATGTTTTTTTCCTTCTATAAAATTTGTCTAGTTTTGAAAAGACTATATTAAAGTCCTGAAAAATTGTTTTACTCTCTAATTCTCTTCAGTTTACTATTGTTTTCCTTTAAATACTTTATTCTTAAAGCCCTACTTAAATGGTATACCATTTAGTATATGTTTCATATTTGTTATATATTTAGTATTATTATCGCTTCACTGTCTTTAGTATCTGTAGGTACTATGTAGTTTCCTTATTTTCCTTTCTTAAACATGATTATTTTTACTGTTGAATTGTCTAAAATCACTATTACTACCACTACTTTTTATCTCTGTATTTCTTGCAAACATCTTGTGTTTTTCTGATTCGTTCTGCTATATTCTTCTCTTTTGCAAGTGAGTCCATCCCATTCACATTCCTGATTATGATTATTGAAATACTCTGTATATTTCTTGTTTAAACTATTACAATAGTGTGTGTCTCTCTCTCTCTCTCTCTCACTCTCTCTCTCTCTCTCTCTCTCTCTCTCTCTCTCTCTCTCTCTCTCTTACCCCTGCCTTGTGTGTGTGTGTGTGTATGTATATGTGTATGTGTGTCTATCTCCCTCTCCCTGTACCCCGCCTCCCCCGAGCACAATGTCTTGGCACATAATATGCATTTAGGGGGAGGTATATTCCAGTACCATATGAGAACAAACTTTCTAACATTTAGAGACTGTATAAAAACATAATGAGCTGCTTTCGGGATTATTGGAGATCTTTAAGTAGAGATTGAATGACCACTTATCAGGTATGTTGGGGATGAAATTCATGCTTTGGGCAAAGTTTGTGTTATATAAGTCTTCTAAGGGCCCCATCTTGCCATTTTATTTACTTATTTTGGTTTACTTCGTTTTCTGGCTTAAAAATATTCCTTGACTCTCCTTTGCTCACATGAAACACTTCAAATTTCTTAACCCAGTATTCAAGAACTACAATCTGGCTCTGATATACTTTATCTCACAATACTCCCTTTCACATATCAATATTCCTTCCAAGCTAGGTTATCCCATTCCATATCTTGTCCTTTGTCAATACCATTCTCTACACCTGAAATGGTTTACCGTATATAAATTTTTCTTCTTTATCTACTTAAAATCTTCAATTGGATAATGAAATGTAATGGGAAAAAGTACATAAATATGAAAAACTTGGTTCAAGTTCTTTTGCCTATCACTTGTACTACCTATTTGACTTTGTCATCATTCATTTCAGTCTCAGTTTCCTCATCTGTAAAATGGGGATAGTAATATTTGCATACTTTATAGGGGTTTTGTAAGGAAAATCACTTGTAAACCACAAATGCTATATAAATGTATATAGAAACATCTTAATATCACTCATCCTTCAATCTTATTTCAAAAGCTAATTCTTTCACAAAGCCTCTGATTCAGCTAAGTAACATAGTATTAGGCCTGGAGACAGGAAGACCTGAGTTCAAATCTGAATGGTGTGACTCTGAGGCAAGTTATTTAACTTGTTTGCCTCAGTTTCCACAATTATAAAATGGGGATAAGAATAGTATCCACCTGATTATTGTGAGGGTCAAATGAGAAAATAATTATATGTCACTAGTACAGTTTCTGGCACATAGTTGCTTCCTGTTTTTCATTCTTGAAAAGGACCAAAATGGGGTACCTTGATTCTGACATAGTGATGTATTTCTATTGCTATTATTTTATTATTTATGTTATTATATTATTTATTAATATGATTGTCTCCATTTTATAATTGAGAAAACTGAAGCAGACTGAGGTTGTTATTTATGCAGGGTCACATAGCTAATAAGTGTCTGAGTGTAGATTTGAATTCTTGATGCTAGCTGCAGTATTCTCTCCACTGAAACACTCAGCTAGCTATTTCTACTTATTATTTGTATAGTAATTGTGTATGTGTATGGATGTGTGTGTGTATAAAGCAATAGAAAAATCAAAATGAACCCTCTTAGTAATTAAAATGCATTATGAGGACACATAAAAACATCATAATTTGTGCTCATAACAAATCCATTTCTTTTTTCTAATTTAATTTTTATTACTTTACAAATAATTTTTTTCTCTTCTTTTTCTCTTTTGCCATCATCAGGGGAAAAGTCCCTTGTAACAATTAATTATACTCAGATAAAATTCCAGCATTGTCCATGTCTGAAATATATATTTTTTCATTCTATATTCTGAGTCCATCACATCTCTGCCAGAAAGTGGATAGCAAGTTACCTCATCAACCTTCTGGAATTATAGTTTCTCATTGCATTGATCAAAATTCTTAAGTCTTTCAAAAGTTGACAAATGTATTTCTAAGTTGAAAGAAATTCAATGACATTGACCAGTACAATTAGTTCTCCACTAAGATAATATGTCTTTTCTCTCTTTTATCTCTATACCACCGCTCTACTCTCCACTCCTCCCCACCCCTCTTCAAATCACCCTTCCCAATAACAAGGGATAATGCTAGATGGGAACCACCAGGTTGTTGTGAAGAAAAAAAAAAAAATCTGGCCAGAGAGCCTTCCCCATTTATAGGGAATTATTGTCTAAGACAATGTCCAGCCACTCTTCATGATTACGAAGAACTTTAGTGAGTGTTACAGTAGCTGTATAATTCTTTTGAATTGTTTCCATAAGGTTTTGTTCAAAAGGGAAATACCATGGGGAAAGGAATACTTCATTACATCTTTAAATTATGATCAAAAGCATCATTTTAGTAAAGTATTTTCAGGGAAGAATTGAAGATAATATATGTTTATAAAAATGAATTTTTCTAAGCCTCACTTTGATCAAAGCTGATATGGGTTATCTAGGGTGTGGCATCAGAATTATTCATTTTTATGTTTTAAACATTCGATTTATTTTTTAAATGATTATTTGAAGGACTTAACATGAGAAAACCTCAATGGAAAGATGCAGAAAATGTTCATTTGCCAAGTTAAAGGATAGATGGATGTACACACTCTTCCTATATGACGCATGACCAAGATCAGTCTTTTTATTTCTTTGTTTATTTGTTTATTTTTTTTAATTACACCCATTACATAAGGAAGCTTTGTTCTGTGGGAGCTCAAGGTCCTAGTATGTCACATATGACTTTCTAATCAAGATGAGAGCATTGCATGCTGGGACTTGAGGGAGGAGAACTCTGATTCTCCCTCCATATGAAAGGTGGAGATGGTTGCAATCACAATCCCTTGTTATTATGCAAAGACTATGATACTTACACTTTGTGGACACAGAACTAGATTCAGTCCATTGATATGGTTGGAGACACAAGGGATTGGTAGGCAACAAAAACTTCATTTCAACTCAATGAATCCTCCCTGTTACCACACCACTAGATCAGGAAATGGAACTGTGAAAGCTCAGGCTTTTAATTCCTTCTTCAAGGTGTGAGATCAATGATTCATTGGTAGTTCTTGGCAGAACCCCTGGGAATACTGAATTAAAGCCAAACTCAATGGCAAATTACACAAGAGACAAAATCTTCTTGGGGATGAGTGAATAAAGAGCAAGGGGCACATTTTTCTGAGGCTGTCAGATTCCACCACTAAAGGGAATATTTAATTTAAATAGCTATGACTTCACTTACTTTGTATATGACCTAGTTCTCTGTTGTTTTATGAAGGAGAAAGTTTCTCTTTTCCCCTCCCTCATTTTACAGATAGAAAAAAGAGAGGATTGAATCAGTGGAAATTATAGGAGGTTCAAGTTTGGCTCAACATGAGATAACTTTCTATCATTTCTATCAGTGCTTTGAAACTATGTTGGGAAGTAATAGTAGCAATATTAGCAAGTAGTAGTAATGGTAGTAGTTATAATTATAGTGGTAGTCACAGTTGTAGTAATATAATAGTAGTAGTAATAATGGTAGTAGTGCTGGTGGTAGGAGTAGTGGTGGTGGTGGTGGTGATGGTAGTAGAAGTAATGAGTATAATGATGATGATGATGATAACTGATAAGGTTTAAGGTTTGCAAAGCACTATTCATGTATTTTCTCATTTGATCCTCATAACCCTATGGAGTAAGTACTATTATCTCCATTTTACAAATTAAGTACAGAGGTTAAGAGCTTAAATGACTTGCTCAGGGTTACACATCTAAAAAAATGGGAGATGGGATCTGAGCTGCAGTATTTCTGATCTGATACTAAAGCTAGAAAACTATGTCCTGTGACCCTACCTTTTGCTTTAGCTTTAAGTATTATAGGAAAAATTGTATGACCATTTACTAGGAATGCTCTAGAAGGGAGTCTGCATTAGGTTGGAGATTGAGCTAGATAACTCTGTTCCTTCCAACTCTACATTTCTGTAATTGTAACAATCAAATGAAGAAATAGTTTGCTCACAGTTAAAGTAGTCTGAGGACAGAGCCAGAAAGAAAACCTAGATCTCCTGGACTGGTGATCAATCCAGTGCTCTATCAACCTTATCAGCTATCCACTCTGGACCTCACCTTCTTCCATACATAACATTCCATGGCTCAGTGGCCCTGAGAAATTGAGATGGAGGGAGTATTAAGGGGCAGGGGAAAAAAGAAAACAAGCTTATGCTGAAATGAAACCTCTTCAGAAACTAAAACATATCTTGGATATTCATCTCCCAGAATTACAGCCACATTTTTACTTTAGCTTATTTTTTATCAGAAGCAGAAAGCTATCTGTTTCCTTGTGTGGAAAATGCACCAGAACATTTCTCTGTTACATGTCATGGTTTGCTCATCAAGGCTACAAGGCCATGATGACAGGATTTGGTAATGAATCAGTAAAAGCACAACACAGTCTTACATTCCTCTTCCTTAAAGTTTCCCTTAGAACAGCTACAAAGAAAGAAATTGTTTTTTTTTCCTCAGTCTAATCAGTTTCCTTCTTTAAAAATTTTCACCTGCCTTTTCACATTTACCAATGCTAAAACATTATTACATCTAATGTCAAAGAGTACATATAAGACCAAAATCTTGCACATTTAAATTTATTACTTAGCTTGCCTCAGTTTATTTTAGGCCTAGACTATTTTCTTTGAGACATCTGGGGCCACTCTAATGCATTTGTACCTCTAATAGATCTTAATCATTAATTACTCAAGTTATGGTAAATTATACTAAGGCTAGTCAAGATTAAATAATAAGATTCAATTTTTAAGGCAGAAGGATCCATTTTGCAAGTAATAATAAATACCTGATACTTGTACAATACTATATATTTTACACAGACATATATATACATATATAAATCTGTGTATATATGCATGCATATGAAACTGCATGTATATGCATATATATCTGTGTATATGCATACATTTATAACGTGTCTGTATAGATCTCATAGATGTATATGTATATGCATACATAAATATACATGTGTGTATTTGTTATATTTCTCATTTGCTTCCCCAAAGCAACTCTGTTTCAGAATGATAAAAATGAAAATAACGATAATAATTGTCATTTTTATGTACATTATCACATTTAATCCCTAAAAGAACCCTGTGAGATTGACATCTATCTCATTATCCCCATTTTACAAATGGGAAAACTGAAGTAGAGAGAGATTAATTTGACTTGCCCAAGGTCATACAAATGGTAAAAAACAGTTAAGACTATGAGAACGAGATTTGAAGCTTGGGAGATAACAGGACCTTGAACAAATTCCCTAGAGCAGCAGTCTACTTTTTCCTAGGTTATTCCTTTGACTAAGTTTTCAAGAGTTAGGTTGTAGGGAACAAGAAAAAATCAGTGAGTGAGTGAGAGAAGCCCAAATACCAAAGGAGTTTGAGAAGAGAGTAGATTGTAAAGCAGATGAAACAGCACAAAAGAAAAGTTGGCGATTATGTCAGAAGGTAATAAAACAAAATGGGAATTAACTGTTCAAATTTGGTGAACATCAAGAGAGAAATTCAGAAGATCTGGAAGTGAATGGGGAAGACTGGGAAAATAGCCAAGATCAGATGGATAAGAGTAGAGAGTAAAGACAAGGGGGAACTGCCTTCAAGTAAAAGCAACTGGAAGAGGAGGATTGTGAAAAAAAGCAAGGCCAAATTAAAGTTTGAAGTTTAACTCAAAGAATAACCCACACATATTGCTGGGATATAAAACAAAGGTGAACGGCAGATAAGCCTATTAATGAAAGATTCATGGTAGGTTTCTGTGTTTTATGTTTTGATGCTAATCTTAAGTTGATGATTCACCAGAAAACCACAATGAAAAAAATGTACTTATTCAACATATAGAAAAATTAATCTTTTTGAACTCAATGAAAACATTTTCCTATTTAAAAGGCTTGCTTTTAGTCACTTGCAATAGGTAAATTGCTGTGTTCTATAGATATTTCTGATTTCATATGTAAAATTTTACATTTTGCAAAACGGTTCCAATGCTAGGTGAGAAAGTAAAGTGAATAAGCATTTAAATGGTACTATGTGCTAGTCACTAAACCCTTTACAAATGTCTCATTTGATTCTCACAACAATTTTGTGAAGTAAGTACTATTATTATCCCATTTTACAGTTGAGGAAACTGAGTTCAAAAACAGTGACTTGTCCAGAGTCACATAGCTAGTTACAGATTTAGGCCAAATTTGAACTCAGGTACTTTGGAGTCCAGAGCAGCTCTATATTCATTATACTACTTAGCTGCCTATAGCTAAAGTTAATGACATTATGATCACCTTGAATTATTTCAATAAGTTGTTTAAATTACGTAAAGAAAATAGTTTTAACTATCCGGTGGTTTCGCCCCAGCCTTTCAATTTCATTTCTCATCCTTTTCAAATAAAGCTGCATTCAAATCAAGGTGGATTTGAGTGACTAAACAAACTAACCCATTCCAGGGTACCTAGTTAAATCATAATTGTACAACTGAATGGATATAGCATTTCCTATAGGTAACTAAAATACAATGCAAAATTCCCAACAGCACTCTACTCTCCACCTCCCAGGATCCCTATTTTATTAAAACCCCAAAGATACACATTTTTATTTTTCAACAAGACAATTTTTTATATTATTCCCCCTCTGAATTGACTTTTTCTCTTGATCATTTCAAAATCTTAAAATTGTCAGAATCCCTTTTCATTTGTTCCCATAAAAGATACATAGTTTATGTAACTATGTTTTAAACTATGTTTCTACTTTTTAAAAAAATCATATTCTGAGCTGATTTTTAAATTCAACATCCTTGGCAACTTTGTTGGGATACCCTAAGCAAGTAAGAAATTGAACTCAACTGATCTTTCCCCCCC